>OX439483.1:38192246-38375059 GCA_949320155.1 Melangyna quadrimaculata
AAAATCCAAACAAATTATATTGTTATAAAAAATTATCAAAACAAAACAATCATAAGAAAAAAACGAACTTCGGGCAACATAGGCCTTTGACAAAAACAGAAAAAATAAATATATACCTAATATCAAGTCGCACACTCATCATCATAGTACAATGGATATCTATATACCTACATACCTAAGACCATTACAACAAAACAAAAAAAAGAAAACCAAAACAATATAAATGGTAATATCAAAACAAACCTTTGCATTTCATTCACGAATCAAAAGTATAAAATTCGAAATAGAATTAAATCTGCTATTGCCCAAGGCATGGCATGGCGTATACCTACCACATTTTCTATACTTCATCACATCAAGTAAATAGTAATAGAGAGCGCCATATCAGACCCATACCTATAATTATTATTTATACAATCCTCCTTCCATTTTTATTTATTTTTTTTTTTTTTTGTTGCCATCGCATCATATTGGTGAATCCCATTTTCACAAATCAAAATTCTTGTATATTTTTATGCAATGGTTTTTCATTTTGATTTTAGATTTGTTGTTGTTTAAGTCAGACAGCTGGGTTTTTTTCCACGATTTCTTATAAAGGTTACAGCAACAAAAAAAGTAAAGTAATATAAACCAAATACAATTTAAATACATCAAATCACAGAAACATTTTTTATTCATTGAAAAAAAAAATGAAGACGAAATAGGGTTGGCCTGGCTATGTATGGTGGCGCGCGCCTTTGAACTTTTAATATATTTCTTAGGTAAGGCTATCGAAATGTTGATTTATTTTGCCTTTAGTTGAAATAACAAGGAATTTGAAGAAAAAATACCAACTTTTTCAAGTTTTTTCAAGTTTTTTAAGCAACGACAAGTGCCTTTGCCAATCGAAAGCAAAGTAGAAGATGAGCTCTCTAAGTTAATCAAGTTAGGAGTGTTAGAACATGTGGATTACTCGGAGTGGGGTTCACCAATTGTTCCCATTCTTAAAAAGAATGGTGAAGACAGGATCTGCGGCGACTATAAAGTAACAATCAACCCTCAACTTAAAGTAGTTCAACATCCATTTCCTAAAGATGAAGAGCTATTTGCGGAACTACATGGTGGTAAAATGTTCACGAAGCTCGATCTATCAATGGCCTATCAGCAGCTGCTGTTAGATGAAAAATCTAAGGATTTGACAACTATTTCCACCCATCTAGGTCTGTTGAGATATACTCGTCTGGTGTATGGTGTAGCGTCTGCACCTGCAAACCAGTCAACAATGGAAAAACTTTTACTTGGCATAGAAGGTGTTCTTATTTTTATGGACAAGGTGGAGCATCTAAAAAGACTAGAATCAGTTTTAAGTGTCTTGGAAGGTTCCGGTTTAAAGATAGCTAAAGATAAATGTGAGTTTTTCTCAAAGTCAGTAACCTATTTAGGCCATGTTATTGATAGCAAAGGGTTACACCCATGCCCAGAAAAGATTGATGCGATTCTTGGCATTGGGAAACCTTCGAATGTAGCCGAACTTCAATCGCTCCTAGGAATTTTTAACTACTACAGGAAGTTTTGTCCAAATGTAGCAATAGTATGTGCGCCTCTGCACGATCTCTTAAAAAAAGACAGTTAATTTGTGTGGGGATCGAAAGAAAATGAAGCATTTGCAGAGGTAAAAAGTCTTTTGACATCGAATAAAATTCTAGTTCATTATGATCCTTCCGTTCCAATAAAAATTACAGTGGACGCAAGTCCCGTTGGCCTCGGGGGAGTCCTTGCTCACGTTTATCAAAATGGTGTTGAACGCCCAAATTATTATATCTCTAAAGAATTGTCTAGCGCTGAAAAAAGTTACTCGCAAATTGAGCGCAAAGCGCTCGGTATAGTGTTTGCTGTAAAAAAAATTTCACTATTATATTTTTGGCAGAAAATTTGTTTTGGTTTCCAACAACAAACCACTTATTTCCATATTTGGTCCGAAAAAAGGAATACCTACAATGATTGCCAATAGGCTTCAACGATATGCTTTATTTTTATCAGGCTACGATTTTGATATAGAGTATATCAATTCAAAGAAAAATATAGCTGATTACTTTTCTCGTAATCCAGTAGGCAATTCCGACGATAAGGTAATTGAATGTGAAAATAACATTAACATGAATTACATCAATGAATCAGGTGCTTTACCTATAACTTTTGAGGTGGTGAAAAAAGAGACGGAACAAGATATTATCTTAAAAAAAGTCCCCAACTACACTTTAAGTGGATGGCCATCAAAAGTTACGGACAAAGAACTTAAACCATACTTCATGAGGAAGTCCGAGTTCGCACTGGAAAATGACTGTCTATTTTGGGGCTTTCTTGTAATTATACCCTCTTCTTTACGATCAGCTGTTTTGAGTGAGATTCATAAATCTCACGCAGGAATTGTGAAAATGAAGCTTATGGCCCGCTTGTACTTGTGGTGGCCAAGCTTTAATTCAGATATCGAGACCGTTTCTAAATCATGCGAACAATCGGCTTCAAAGCCGAAAACTAATTTAATTAATTGGGACTGGCCGAAACAGCCTTGGTCAAGAATCCACTTAGACTTCATGGGTCCTATATTTAATCAGCAGTTTTTTGTTATAGTAGACGCGCATTCTAAATGGTTAGAGTGTATTGCCATGGGAAACAGTATAACTAGTAGTCGGACGATAGATGCTCTCCGCACGGTGTTTGCTAGGTTTGGGTTACCAACACATGTTGTAACTGATAATGGAACTTCTTTTGTTTCAAAAGAATTTGAATTTTTTTTTACAGAGTAATGGTATCAAACATTTAACATCACCGGTTGGTCACCCTGCAAGCAATGGACAGGCGGAGAACGCCGTAAAGACGACTAAAATCGCTCTTAAACGAGCCTTGCACGACACTAGTAATATGAACTTAATTAAATCAATATCGAACTTTTTGTTGGATTACCGAAATACCATTCACTGCTCCACTGGTTACTCTCCAGCTCAGCTGATGCTCAATAGAAATTTGAGAGGAAGATTTGATTAATCCGATGCATGCACATAAAGATTTGCCTGATATCGAACTTGCTAAAAACAATGTTAAAAAAAGCCAAGAGAAGCAAAGAAATTGTTATCGCGGGAAGGCAAAATATATGTGTGTTGACGATTATGTACTCGCCAAGGATTACAGCGTGGCGGGTAAAGTAAGTTGGTTGAAAGCAAAAGTTATCAGAGTTCTAGGAAAAAAGTATTATTTAGTTAAATGTTGTAAAAATAATATCGTATGGAAAAGACATATTAATCAATTGCATTCCTATGTAAAAGATAAAAGTTTAAAAGAAAAATATGTATCGAAACACTTGGAAGATTCAAGTGAAAGAGTAGTTTGTTCAACTCAAAAAAATGAAGCACCTACAAATAATACAAGTAATACGATTGGAAGTTCACCTTCTGTGAATTCAGTACAAAAAGCTTCTTCTCCTCATAGAGATAAATTAAGAGAAAGAAATTTGAAAATCAGTTACAAGTATTAATGAATTATTATTATAATTATTATTTTGGATTTATTTTATAATTGAATTATTTAATTAATCTTTTACAAAGCGAATATGAAAGCGGGGATATTGAAGTATAATTCCAAAGTAACTGCCCGTGTTATGCTATATATAAGCCATGCTCGTAACGTTTTTTCTGAGTTCAGTTCGCTTCGTAAACGAGATTACTTATTGTTATACGAATTTAGCCTAAGAGTTTCTTTTAAAATAAATTGTAAATATACTAGTACAAGAAAAGCACGGGTTTTATTGAACAGTAAGAGCGAACACCACACTTCCTATATGTGAAGGTAAAATAAATGGAAACATTTATGGAATTGTAAAAATGATTTCAAAGTAATAATCATTGACAGGTTTCTTCACAGTAATTAAATGATTCCAAGAGCACATTATTCCATGTTTCAGAATATACTGGTGAAACGTCGATTTTTTGTTTAGGTAATTTAAATGCTGAAATCTAATATAAAAAATAATGTCACTAAACAGAATAAACTTTATCCTCAACATAAAAAAAAGCCTCTAGAATTCTAACACTTTGGAGAAAATTGGTTCTTGGTTAAGCTTGTACCTATTTGTATTTTTTCCAAATTTTTCGATAACAAAGAAATTGGTATATTAAATTAATTAGATTAATATTGGTATGTAGAATATAATTTTGTGCCTCTAACCATAATCTAAAATAGATAGTTCTTTTGATGCAAGCCTGCATTTTATTTAAATTAGAAATACAGTTTTAGCACTTTTTTCAGTAAGATAAGTTAAACAAAAACAGGGTGAGTTTCATTTTTTATTTCCATGTTATCTACTCGTATAAGATTATCTTTTTATACTTAGTTAAATAATTACAAGGGGACATGATATGTTGAAGAAAATTTCTCTACTGAACAAACAAAAAAATGAAAACAACACTGATTGCCTTTCTGTGTTCAATGCTCATCACTTTTATACTTCCATGTATCCTTCCTATGGTATGCGGAAAAAGGACGATAAAACTATATAATGTATGAAGATACTACAATAGAAAAAAAGTAGAAGACAAAATAAAATTTAACAATTCTTCAAACAAAATGCATTGGAAATTTCGTGAGTTGTTGATTTCCTCATATTCACCCTTATGGCTAAATTGATCCCGCCTTCAGGCTATTTACTTTCATAAGATTTCCTACCCTATTTTACGGATACGGATGTGTATACAGACTTATGTATGTACATATGTTTTTGTATACTTGAAGGGTGTAGAGTAGGTATATTGTATGAGATATAAGAATAAAATATTATGTACTTTTTTTTTGTATATAAGCTTATCCGAATTGTAAACAAAAAAATAGCAATATTGCATTGCCGAATTTTTGGGTGTACATATGGAAACGTGTGACTATCGACGACGGCATATAGCAAATAAAATATTATATTACATTATTTTAATTAAAGTAACTTAGGTTTCATTAAATTAATTGATTTAATTTCTTTAGGAATATAAACCTACAATGAGAGAATACTAAATGAACAGTAAAAAAAAACTATAAATTCCTCTTCAATGGGCTTTGAAATATGTTTTTTTTTAATTTTAAAATGAATCAATGTTAAATAAGCCGGTTGTTTATAAATTTTTAAACTGAAAATCTATCATTCCGGTTAAAAAAATGTATTATAAATTATGCTATTAATTAATCTATTCATTTTTATTTCAAGTGAATTGTGAATAGTCGTCCTCTTTTCAAATTTTTCTTTTGACAATTAATGTATTAGATACCTATTTAAGCATGATTTCGCATTTAACTGCAGGTGCTATGTATATTTTTGTCATTTGTACTCTTCTAAGTGTTTTTGACGGCCACGTTTCAGTGTAATCAAATAATTTAGTACTCTGAGTTTGTAGCTACTTGAATACTAATGGGTTGCGCAAACCAAAATTGATAGCTCCAATAATTTGTGTGTTATTAAAATTTCTCCATGCTCTATATTGTACATTTCATTCGCCATTCAGCAACACAACACACGATACGGGTTTGGTTCCGGCTTTAGCTTTATATATTCAAGTTTTGGCTTAAATATGGATACATATGACTGAAATTATCGGTAATATAAAATTAGTGACATATAAGAAATGACGGGAATTTGTCGATATGAGTTTGCAGCAAACAAAATGAACAAACCAAAATTATGGCAAACACCATTTGCGATTCGATTAAAATTAACTTTATTAATTGTGCAGTAAAATTAGCAGAACAGATTTTCACCCAAACGGCAGACACTTTTTTTTACTTTCTTTATAGGACAACTATATGTTTTGTGTAGACAAAAACGAAATTTTAATCAACACTTATATCACGGAAAAATCCAATATTTTGGTATTGCCATTCCGTCCGTCGCCAATTTATTTGTCATATAAATTTATTAAATTATTCGCATAATCAATTTAAAATAATATCTACCCTTTTTGCCAAAAAATTCGCATCATCACAGCCGAAATAGGATCTTGATGTTTTTTTTTTGAGAAACTACTTTTTGGTTATTTCCATATGTCTTTTTAATGACTTTACTAATTTTATTATTATTTTATTATCCTTTTCTTTAAAACAGTTCCTACAATAGCGTTTGAAAACTTTGCAGACGATTTGTTAGCAAATAAACTAATAATCATAGACAAAAAAAAAAAATTTCTTAAGTACTTTTGACTTTTTTAACCGTTAACGATTTAATTATTGAACCATTAACTCATTTTGAAATTCATTAAGTGCACTCAGGTTCCAAATAAATAAATTCATGAAATTCAATTTTTCGACTTTTAAAAAGTTATCATAGGTAAAAAATCTGAACGGATGAAAAATCGTTCTATTAAAAATGATTAATCGACTAATTTGGATTCTATAAGATGAATTTTGTATCACTTTCATTGATATTGAAAAAACCTTCAATTGCAGTTTTATTAGAAAATAACTTACTTTTTGTAATTTTCAAGTCAAAAAAACGAATTGACGGACAGTGTTTTGAAATTAAAAACCCTTTTTAAAGTTTTCTAAGAAAATCAACTTGAAATGAAAAGAAAAAAAATATAAAAATTTAACGGCGGAAATTATAAGACTGTTCAATTTTGTCAAAACAAAAAAAAATAACTTTAGTGAATAGTTATTAAAAAAAAATTAATAAATATATTTTAACTAAAATTAAAAAAAAAATATAAGCAAACATAAAAAGGGCAAAATCGGTGTTAGCGATAGAACGGTATGGAAATTTGGTTATTTCATGCAAAACATTAAGGAATAAAACAAATTTAAATTTAATAGTTTTTTTTTATTCACAATAAAGATTTTAAGGTTCAAAATATTCAAAACAAATATTTTCTAAGAAACAACATTATTTCGTCATAAGTATCAAATTTTCTCATAAATTCAAATTGTTACTTTAGCATTTACTTAAGCATTTCTAATGTAAATTAAAAATAGCATTGAGTAATTAAACTAAATAAGTACCTGCCTATTAAAGTTAAAAACAATATCAAACATTTTTTCAGCTATATGGTTTTTTTTTATTTTGAGTTTGAAATATATTCGTATTAATATCTGAAATTAAATTTATTATAAAATTATATTATTACTGACTTAGGGAAAAACAGAAACACAATTTTATAAATTCCATCGTTACTTTCTAATAACAAATAGTTTTAATTATGAATGGTTTCCAAGCAGAAAAATAATCTAGTTTTCAACAAAGCATTATTGAGTTTTACATAGATTCTGGTAAGGGGCTAGCAAGGGTTAGGAATGGCTACAACAAGGACCTTGGCGATTATGAACCCTTTTGCCTAGTTAGACAAAAACAAAAGTTGGCTTATCCGGGACTTGATCCCGCTATCATCTGCTTGTCAGTCCAATTAAATTCTTGTAATTGTTATGTAAGTTTTGTTTGCAATAAAAAATCTGTTCAAAGATAAAGGAAAGAAAGAAAAAAGTGTCGTATGATACTGAAATTGCATGGTGCTTATAAAATGTTTGTTTCTGGTGTTCCAGAGAAATTCCTGATGTGGTACTGAAACATGTCCAACAAGTTTTTACTAGGGAGGACCTCAGGTGTGTTTGACAAGTTTCTCTCAACTAAATTTTTGATACTGAAATCCAGCAAGGGCTTCCCATGTATCTGACAAGTTTTTCTCGTCTACATTTTCCTTACTGATAACTTACTATGAACTTGCCCAAACTAGACAGAAACTTGGAACTTCCGAGGTTTGTTTGGAGAACTGCCCCTTTTAAAATGGTTTTAAATTCCAAAACAATATGGGTGCACCATTTTGCTTTCGGGACAAAAAACTTCAAAAAGACTTATATTGAACGATTTGTTGCTCCTTCAAAATGTTTATCGATGAAATTTACTAAAAGTCGACAAATTATATACATACTTTTATTTACAAGCAAAGCTTCAAGGGTCGTGTTTAAATTGAGATAGGGCTCAAATTTTTTTGTCAGAGAGTTTGTGTTTTATTTTTTGGAACATACTTTGGGGTGCACATATTGAACTTCGAAATTGACCTTTTTTAGAAAAACTCGAGGACTTATTTATCTTCATTGCTTGTCGTTATTAGAGTAGTGTTTTGGTTTTCTATCTTTTTTTTTTTTTTGTGAATAAAATCTTGACTTTTTATTCACAAAATAATTTTCTAGTTGTATTGATCATTTTGAATGCATGAAAATCTTTCTTTTATATGCATAGCATATATACCTATTAATATTATCATATATCACATAAGACATACCTAAAATATATGAAGGTAATATGAACTCATAATATTTCAATTTAGCTTGAGGCTTTATTTATTTTCAAGCTGCCACAGTGCAATTAACCATAACATATGATTGACTGGAGCTACTGTTTGAATTTTTTTCAACACCAAATTAACTCCTTCCATAAAAATGCCAAAGGCTCTTTAAACTTATGATTTTTCAAACCCCAAAACAAAAACTATATACCTATACCTAACCTACATTAAAAAAAGTAAACACTTAACAAATTTAAACAACAAAAAAATCATGCTTATGTAGATTGCCCTCTCACGATATCTATTGCGAAGGTGTTTACAAAAAAATTGCTATGTTTTTTGTTAACACTTCTATAATTTGTTTATGGTTTCATCACTAACAATTTCTTAATTCAACTAAAAATTCACACACAAAAATCGAATATAATTTTGTTCCCACAATGCAGACTTAACTCAAAGAAAAACTAATATTTTTTAATACTCCACAAACAAATATTCAGAGGAATCAGGATCACGCAATGGTGCGGCGGCAAATGCAGTCGTATAATATACAGAAGGAAAAACGCACACGATACTATATTCTCTTTCCACATCGGGATCGAGTAAGCCAATTATCCTTTTCACCATGGGAAACTTGACCTCGTCATGAATATTTTTGTTATGTGGATTTGGTTATACATTTTATCTATCTACTCGTATCTCGGTATCTCGGAGCTCTTTTTGTGCGATTGTATCGCAAAATAAATTGTATGCAAATTATGAACGCGCAAGAGATAATCCGTTTATCTGGACCAGTGAGCGTTTGCTTTTTGTGTGGAGATAGTGACGCTAATGACTGAAGTAGTCAATTAGGTTCGCATTACTTAATCGTATATTTGAGGGGATATTATGTTATAAAAGATACGTTTTATACTTGCATGGTGTTGGTTTACTTTCTTTAATTTCAGTTATTAACAATTATTACAGTTCTATAAAATACATAAATTGAGTTTGTAAGATTAGGTATATTTAAATTTATGCATCCAACAATTATATAAATAGATGTTTACATAATTATAACTTTTTCGATGTACATAGGTAGATATCGATAAGTCAATTGATGACATTTCGAAAAGCTGCCTTAACTTGAATCAGAGGTACTCAATGTTCTAATTTTTTTTTTTTTTTAAGTTAATGGGCTGGCATTCATTATCATTTTAAACTTGTATGCTTAGTTACAAGAAAATTTAAATCTTTTATTTTCCGAGGAATCCGATGAAAGGTCTGCGGATGACTTCCGACAGTTTTCTCTATTAGTTTTTTTCCATTAGAGAATCCACTGTAAGAAATTGCAGGAATGTCCGTAACATAATTTAAAAAGCCCATCCGCATTCCATATAAATTTTGACATTTTAAATCCACTCCAAAGTCGTTGCGGAACGGGAATACAATTTTTCCCGGGAATACAATTTTTCCCGGGAATACAATTTTTCCCGGGAATACAATTTTTCGGATTCTGTAATCGACACGACTTTTATTTAAATATGAATACAAGTTTTACTTATCCCCTATTACTGTTGCCATGGTTAAATCGAGTCGATAAAACTGGATTTTTGTCATTTAAGAATATTAACAAATAAAGTTTCATTCATCAAAAAAAAAAAAAAAAATGGGCACGACTGAGTCGCACAAGCTTTCTCTCGTAGCTCAGAACCTTAAAGTAGCTAGAAATTGACGATATATATGTAAAAGTATATTGATCCCAAATACTATGATATCATTAAAACAGTTTTAGAAACAATTTAAAAAATAAACTATTATAAATTATTACTATAATTTTCTTATTTGTATGGCTAAAAATTCTAGAGCTCAAAATAAAGTATGCAATCTGATTTGTTTTATAAATATGAATTTATTAAAAAAAAAAAATCGTTACAGCGGTTTCCTCAAAAATTAATTTTGTATGTATTTACTATTTTTTGTTTACATTTTTAAAATTAAAATCTGGTATGCCAACTTTTGTATTTATTAAAATACACAAAACTAAAAAAAAAATTCATTAACCCGTTTTCAAGAAATTGACAAGAACAAATTTTCAAAATTATTATTTTTTTCAAAATTTGTGTATACAAAATTATTAAAATTATAAAGGACTTCTTGTATAAATTTTTTTGGATAAAATAGCCTCAGCTGTTAACGAGAAATTTATTGATCATCAATTTGAAAATTGTAAATAACCGATTTTTTTCTGTGAAAAGATTATGTCCCTTATTGATGTTTATGAGCACTTGGGGAGAGGGGCCCACAGGCTTCCATGGCTTTGGATACATTAGGTGTACTATGTTTCAAAAAGATAGAAGTTTATCAAGATGAATGCGAACTTTGATTTTTATTGAAAACCTGGAATAAAATAAAATCCTTGGGGAAGATTTAAACCAGAGATCAGAAATAAATCCCAGCCTTTTGAAATGATCTTTTATTTTATTTGTTGTCATTTTCAATAAACGTCGGACTATAACCTTTATTCCCAACAAACAAAAATATCGGTTAAGGTCTGAGAGAAATCTTAATTTAGCTTTTTTTAAGGTTAGGTCAACCAGTGAGATTCATCTCTGAGAGAAAAGAATAAATCTCATCTGCAATTTTATCAATCAGAATGCCCGTTAGTATGTTGTAAGCACTGATACATGCGGAAATGCAGGTTATTGGGCATTTTCCATATTGGATTGGTTGTGCTTGACGTTCAAGTAACTCAAGTCACAGTCGAAAAGGCATTTTCGCCTTTGCACTTTATTTTAATTGATTATTAGTAACACCTAATACCTAAAATAAGAAAAAAATTTCATATGTATTTGTTTTTGAAAAATAAACATGTTCTCGAAAATTCCAAATTTTTCTGCATTAACCATTTTTGATTTATTTACAGCGAAAAAGTTTAAAGGTTGACCTTTTGCATTAATTGTTTCGAAAAAATCTCAACCATTAAGATATATTTTTGAAAATAAAAAATAAATTTCAACCGATAGCTAACCTAAATTTATTTTTGTTTTTAATAGATCTCAACCCGAACCAATCTTTCTTAAGTAATGTAATGGGTGATTTTTTAAGAGGTTTAGAACTTTTAAAAAAATGAATGAAATATTTATTTGAATCGATAGTTTGAACCTTGCAATTTAATGTTTAAAGATAATTTCATGCAAATGTTGACCGCGGCTGCGTCTCAGGTAGCCCATCCGCTGAGTCCAATTTTGGCATACTCTTTCACACATATCGGCCGGTATGTCACGAATGAATGCATGGATGTTGGCTTCCAGTGCGTCAATCGAAGCGGGCTTGTCCCTATAGACATTAGCCTTGACATACCCCCACAAAAAATAGTCTAATGGTGTCAAATCGCACGATCTAGGCGGCCAATTGACTGGCCCGAAACGTGAAATTAACTGTTCACCAAACTCGCCTCGCAATTGCGCCATATGCGAAATATGGCCCAATAATGCCGCCGGCCCATAAACCGCACCAAACAGTGGCTTTTTCGGGATACATTGGTAGCTGTTGCAATGCTTCTGGCTGATCTTCACTCCAAATGCGGCAATTTTGCTTATTTACGTACCCATTCAACCAAAAATGAGCCTCATCGCTGAACACAATTTTTCGATAAAAAAGCGGATCCTCGGCCAGCTTTCCAAGAGCCCATTCACCAAAAATTCGGCGTTGTGGTAGGTCGGCTGGCTTTAGTTCTTGCACCAGCTGTATCTTAAAAGGCTTTACGCCCAAATTCTTCCGCAAAATTTTCCACGTAGTGCTGTAACAAAGGCCTAACTGCTGGGAACGGCGCCGAATCGACATTTCGCGGTCTTCAGTCACACTAGCTGATACGGCCGCAATATTTTCTTCACTACGCACAGTACGTAAACGTGTTGGTGGTTTAATGTCCAACAAAGTAAATTTGGTGCGAAATTTGGTCACAATCTTCTGAATAGACTGCTCAGAAGGTCGAGAATGCCGACCATAAAATGGAAGCAGCGCGCGATGAACATTTCGAACCGAGCACGAATTTTGATAGTAAAATTCAATAATTTGCAAGCGTTGTTCATTTGTAAGACGATCCATGGTTAAATTGCAAACCAAACTGAAGCTGTTTGACAGTGACACAAGGTACTAAACACACGTCAGCTGTCAAAACCAGTGTTGCCAAAACAAACCAGCTAAAAAATCACCCGTTAGTAACTCTCTGAGTGAAACCAATTGATAACAATGGTTGACAGTTATTTCTGATCTCTGATTTTAACTCATACACCCGTATTTATAAACGCAAATCAAACGTGAATTATCCTTATTCAGTTAGTTAAGTGCAAAAATGTATTCATAAAACAAAATTGAAGTTAATAAACGTTGATTGACGTTTAATTAACTAAGTCACCAAAGTAGGTGTATTAAGTTGACATAAGTGTTGAAAATAATTGGAAATTGATATATTTGATAATAAATTTAAAATGGCATATCGATATTGTGAATTTTTGCATCGAATTGCAATGTTGGATATGTTGGAGTCTACATCAACGCGTAAAAAAATTCAATTTAGGAGCAAATATAGATTCTCCAAGAATAACATGGGAAAACTGATTGCTATTGTTGGCGAAGACCTAGGGACAGACGAGGTGAACACATTCTCGTAAGCTTAAGTGACGTCATTTTCATTTCAGCTATGTACACGAAATTCACGATTTAATGAGAAAGTATGTGTGTAAAATCTCAGAATATGTGAGCAAGTGTTTGTTCAAGATAGCTTATACTCTTTGGTGACATCAGGGATTTTGTTGATTGTAGTAGATTTTCGTTCGTGTTGATTACTAAACGTCAATTAGCTATTGCACGCAGTTTATTTTTTTATTATTAGGAAAGTCTAATTCATGAATTATCTTTTTATCAACGTTTTAGTTAATTTCTGATTAAGAAGACAATTAACAATTTTTTTTGTATTAGGGGTACAGCCATATTATTGATTTAATTTAAAACTAGTTTTACGGTAGAACTAGTTCAATAGAAGTTTCAATTCCCAAGTTTTGGAAAAATCGGTATTATTAACTAAAGTTTTGGTATTTAAAACTCAAAATATTGACACTGGGATATCAAAACTTTTATAAATAATACCAATATGTATAAAACTTGCAACTTGAAATCTCCATAAAACTAGTTTTGCTTTTAAACTAGTTTTGAAAAACTCAAAAATATGGCTGTTAATTTTTTTTTGTCAATTTAACTTTTGAAAAAAAAAAAAAAAAACTATTAGGCAAATTACAAACTCGTTATGTTCAAAAGTAGGTACTATTTTTTCTTTACTTCGTTGAAATCTCCACTTAAATGAAATATTCGGGTAAGTGAACATAGGTTTGTGATAGGTTTGTTTAATGAATCTGTTCTGCACAAAGAAGAACAGAACAGATTAGAAAAGTAGATACACGAGTAAAAACCATACTCTAAACAAAACTGTTCTACGTTCTTTCACTTTGTGTTGCACGAAGTTGTTCGAAGCAATTAAGTAGGCAAGGCACAATATTTTAAAGCTTCAGCTGACTTCTTTTGTTTGGGATTAAATTCAACTAAGAATTATCACGGAAGCAGCGCCATTTTCACAGAGTTTGCCGCTCTGGATATTTTTGTCAAAAATTTTCTTTGAGTCACCTTTGAAAAAGTATAGCTACATAGCTGATTTT
Organism: Melangyna quadrimaculata; assembly: GCA_949320155.1. NCBI lineage: Eukaryota > Metazoa > Arthropoda > Insecta > Diptera > Syrphidae > Melangyna > Melangyna quadrimaculata. The sequence goes on from OX439483.1 coordinate 38,206,225, forward strand.
AATGATAACATACCTTAATTTGTCAAGAAAAATTAGTGATGCAATAGTAGGTAATGAATATCTTCAATTCATTACATAAATTCCAGATGGTAATTTTAAAAACAACAAATTAAATCAGTCTTTTTTTATTTCAATTTCAGTTACAATTAGTTTTGCTGTAAACAGTATGTACTTGGGAGACCTACATAAACGCATTGCAATGAGCTGGGGGCTTATATAACATCATTGAAACCAAAATTACAAATAATTTCAGAACAACAAAAATGTTCCACACACGCCATAGTGACCCAAAATTTCATTTATCTATTTTTGTAAAAAAAAAAAAACGTCCTAGTTATCGTCATAATAACTGAACCTTGTTCATCGTATACTGCACGAATTCATACAACTTGGCTCGATTTGCGCTTCAGAACTCACGACAGCAGAATATTTTGATTGATGCTTCTCAAGAGAGTCATTCGAACTCAAATCATTAAACAATTTATCAATAAAAAAAAATTTTGAGATAATGTAGGGACCGAAACTTTGCCTTTATGACAATAGGGTGTAAAAGAATTTTTATGATTTTAAGTGACTTCTAAACTAAAATATTTAGCTTGACAAAAACTATAAAAATGTTGAGAATTTTGAAATTGCAAATAACTACTTCGCAATGAATATTGTTTTGTAGTACTTTTTCGTCTTTCGATACGGTCTGTTAAAGTACGACTACGTGGCATGCCAACACAAAAACTAAGCCTTTGCACAAACTCGTAAAACCATAAAGTGATTATTGTTAACACAAAAACTAGGGTCAATCTAAATTAAGTACTCAACAGTTCAACTGAGATTGCGTTTCAACGTCACGATGTGTAGTTTTTTGTATAACAGTTGATGTGGTTCTTTAAAACCTATTTATATTCCGCAAACAATTTGTTTGAAAATTAAAGAAAAAAATATTTTTTTTTAGTTTTTAAATTTTATATTTTTAAATAATCAAATAATATGGTGTGTAAGCACAAATATGGTAAAAATTGCACTGCACGGAAGTACTTTTCTCTATAGAATTTTGGAAACAGAGCTTTATAATATTTTGTATATAAATATAATATAATTATATTATTATATTATTATTTTATAACATTTTATGTGATTCAGAAATCGTCTACAGTCTGTCAATTTTTGGCTAATTCGTATGCTTTGTTCTGGGATTCATTTTTCCATCTCTGAAGCTGTAAGTGTTACAATTTCAAAACCTCAGTCACAAATACTTGAATTCCGGATGAGCGTGAAAAAGTGAAATTAAACGTAAGAACTCAATAATAGTCCAGTGCAATTATAATCTGATCCAGCAGTTTGTACCACCCCCAAATTTTGTATCTTTATTCGATAGAGAGTGGATCGAATATGATAAATCTCAGTTTTCGCATTCGTACCATTTACCGTTTTGCCGCCATAGTGGATTTTACGTTTTACTTAATATCTCGGTTCATATTAGTCCAACAAAAAAAAAAAAAATTCAAGACATAAAATGCGTAGAATAAAGTTTCCTATTTCATATATGTATTTAACAATTTTTCGTTATTGATAATATTTAAAAAGGCCAACAAAAAACAAAATTTAGTATTTTCCAAAATTTGGGTCATTTTCAAACAAAAATTTGAAAAACTTTCTACCACAAGTTTGTTGGGCTTCTAATTTCGAACAATTTTGTAAAACATTTGTTTTCTGCATTTTTACCTATACCAGAACAATTTTTTTTTAAGTCTGATAGTTAGATTTTCCCTTTGCTAAAACCGTTTTTAAGATTCTAATTTCAGTTTGTCGCTTTTTCTTATTCAAAATGGCTTTTCTGATTGGGCCCACTAATAAATTTTTCCCGAGTACCGAATATTGGAAATTTATTGAAGGCTCCATGCGCAAATTAATTACAAGGCGCGATTCACTGAAGTTTTCCTACCTGATCAACTCTCTCCTACGACTCATTTTCTGATATGCTGATTCCCCGCATATGAAACACAAGTGTTCATTGTCGAATTGAGAATTATAATCCAATGGCTCTTCCAATGTTCCAATTCCAATCCAACGATGGCGATGATTCTGGTGACAACGTGCGTCTGTCAGTCGCACTTCCCTACAATACCGAAAATCGACGTAAGTCACCAAATTTTTTCCAGCATGCCATATGGATTTCTGTGCTACTTACATTTCGTAGCTTTTCTTCATACTGTTTCAGCCCTTGCCTATTGCTGGCTGATAAAGAGTTTGTATGCTTTTTTTTAACATTAGCAGTCTTGTTAAATTCTAACGATTCACAGCAAATGAAACAAGTGTTCATTTTTGTGACTGTTGACTTAATTTAACTTTCACTGAACCACGCTTTAAACTTTTTCTTATTTGTGCAGTAAAATATTACAGACTCAAAATGATATACCTGAGAAATTAATTTGCGTATAGAGGCTTAAATAAATTTCCAATATTCGGTACTCGGGAAAAATTAATTGGTGGGTCCAATTAGAAAATCCGTTTTGCATAAGAAAAGCAGCAAACTAAAATTTAAATCTTAAATACGGTTTTAGCAAAGGGAAAATCTAACTATAGCGAGCCCAATTCAAGATTTTCAGCCAAGATCTCAGACTTAAAAAAAATTGTTCTGGTATAAAACATTTTGTTTAAAAGAAAAATATTCATAACTTTTTTATTTATTGAAGTGCAGAAAAAATTTTACAACAAAATTGTTCGAAATTTGAAGCCCAACAAACTTGTCGTAAAAAGTTTTTCAAATTTTTGATTGAAAACAACCCAAATTTTGGAAAATACTAAATTTTGTTTTTTGTTGGCCTGTAACTTTTTAAATATTATCAATAACGAAAAATTTTTAAACACAAGAAATATGAAATTTTATGTCTTACAATTTTTATGTAGGACTAATATGAACCGAGATATTTAGTAAAACGTAAAATCCAAGATGGCGGCAAAACGGTAAAAGTTACGAAAGCGAAAAACGAGATTTATCATATTCGATCCACTCTCTATCGAATAAAGATAACAAATTTGGGGGTGGTACAAACTGCTGGTTCTCCCATATACAATTTTATAATTGCACTGGACTATAAACAAATTACGGAAATTTGACTTTTTATTTCGCAGACAGGGAATTCACCCCCTCACCTGGATTTTCATTTTTATACACGCATACCTAATATCGCAGCAAGAACTATTAATAAATTTATTGTGAACAGCACACAATCAACATTACTTACATCACATTGAAATTTTTATTTCCAAAAAAATAATAAGATTCTGAGCGTCACAAATCATTTGTTACAAGTCTTCTTAAATTAGTTAGTTTATTTTTGCAGGTATTGAATTTGTTCTTAGTTTAAGGAGTAAAACATATAAATGGGGCTTATTGAGGTTTGAGTTTGACAAAGTCGGCGGAATTGTTTTTAGAAATCTGTATGTATTTGATATTCTAAAATTAAGACTTTGTAAAGACGACAGACGTGTTATGAATAAATATTTAAGATTTTTATATAAGTATTGAGGAAATGCTATTTAAGTTTCTATGAGTTCCTTTTTAAAATACTAAAAGCATTGTAAGAATTATATAAGAATTTGCACTTTTCTGGAATGAGGTAAATTAATTAGTTTTTGAAATGTCCTTTGAAATCCTCCAGAAAATTCACTTAAATATTAATCTAGGTATATACTCGTATGACTACACTTATTATTATTCTATCGAACTCTCGCTCCGGCCTTTTTCTATTTCTTTTTAGTCACAAACAAACGATTAGTATAATTCACCGCATTAAAATTAAATCACTTTAACCTTTAGATTTTATTTTCATTTCTATAGGCACTTTTTGCTAACAAAAATAAATTAAATTCCTACCGTTGCGTTCGTTCAAAAATAAACAAACAAAACAAAAAACCGATTAACGATTCCCCAGATGGTAGTTTTTATGGTAATGAACACACACAAAATTGCGAACCATAAGCAAAAATATCATCACCATAAATTTCCGTGAAAATATCCTAAAACTCGTGAAAGTAGGTACATATGTATGTATATAGTTGTAGGTAAAGCATACTCGTTTTTTGGGAGTAGGTCCTTATAATGGCCGCCGTCGTCATCGTCGTTGTTGTCATTATCGAATCCCTTATACAGGGTATCTCTATACCGTTACCGCAACTATTTAAGCTAGAAACACTGTACTCTCGCACTGTATATATGTATATGATAGGTATGATATGGCAAACGATTATTATTATATCCAAAAAATGATGATTTTCCTATGCCATGAGCCACAAAACTACCATATTTTGCTGCCGAAATAATGATTGTTCAAGAAGTCTTCTATACGTCGCCATCGCCATTGCCATCGTCGTGTATCCTCTTTATTTTTCTATGAATTTATTTTTCTTTTTTAACTTCAATTTCTCCTTTATAGAGCTCCACATTTCTGTGTGTATGTGATTTGTTTTTATATTTATTTTTATTTTTGTCATAAGAAAAACTTGTAATACAGATATGGCGGTGGTTTTTTGTATTGCTCGTCTAAAATAATAGATGATGTAGGACTCGGTGTGTTTTATTATTATGACTTTTTTATGTCGAAATCACGTTTACACAAATATTAATTGTTATAAGAACTAAGCGATAAAAAAGCGCAATGAAGATGCCTCGTGGTGAGCATATTATTATTATTCTTATTATCCCCACACATACACACACGCTCCACACAACCTCAAAGAGTATCCTTTTTTTTATTTTTATTTTATTTTTTGTTTGAGTACATTTGGTATGTGTGTGTGTATGTATGTGTGTAAATAGTCAAATGGCCCATATCACGCATCCTCAGTAGTGATCCTGAGTCTAGCTGAAGCTGATGGAGCTGGATGGAAGAGGAGAGCGTTAAAAAGCCATGTAGGAAAATAAAGGAAAAGCCAACCAAACCCGAAACCTCCTTCCATTTATACGATTTCGAGATGAGTGTGGCGCACCAAAAGGAGCAATACCATGTCTTGTGTTTGTATTTCGTCCTTGCTTGGGGCGGATACAACCGCCACCGCCATCGCCGCCGCCGCAGCCATCGTCGTCATCGTACCTAGTCGTAGTCATCGTCATCATCGTCGTCGTCCCCGTCGAAATGGAGCTGATGGCGGGCGATTTTCCAAAATGCCCCATTAGGGGTATCTCTCTAACGAACACAGTATGGCGCATTTTGCTGGTTCTGGTGTATACGACGAGTAAACGAGTATTGCGTAAATGGTCCCGAACCGAACGAAATATTGTACGGTTACGGGTACGTCCACCCCCAAAGCAATATACATTCTACACGGTGCGTTAGCGTTTTGTATTTCCTTGCTCTCAAGTTGGTCTGAGAGTCTGATATAATCTAGAATATTGGTGAAATGACTGGCTGTACAGAAATGTGTGCGTTTTTGTGGATTTACATCAGTGAGGAGGGTGCTTTGTTACAGCCCCATGGGGGAACGGTGGGTTTTTGTTGTACGAGTATATTTGCAAAGGGTGAGTTGTTTTCGTTCGTTTTGCGATGATGAAGGAGGAAAGCACCGGAAGACCAAGGGTGATGCAAAACAACATGCTGTCCCTTCATTTGTGCTCCCTGTCTTGCATATGGCTCTGGGAGAGCAAGCATCTATACACTTGTGCATTGCTCCCGCACCAGCAGGCAGAGCTTTATTAATGTAATTCCTTTCCATATATGGGTCTTATTTCGCCCCGTAGCCATATACCTTCTGTGATGCTTCTATACCACCCTGTGTGCTCCCCCAGCCCTCTTATTACCCCGTCCCCCAAAATATAACATGGAGTGTAACTTTTATATATAGAGAGAAGATTTCGTCTTTAACAGTAGTTCCAGAAATTAGGAACACGTAAAGTTCTGTTCGTTCACATGGCATCACACAATTATTGCTATGGGATACATAGAGATAGATAGGTAACTATAGTTACCGCACTTATGTTGCTTCTGCTCCTAGTCCTGCTCTTACTCCTGCCACTGCTGCTGTTCTACTAAGATGTGGAAGCCCACGAAAACATCCAAATGGAATGTGATGATGGTTGTTGAGGATGATATTCGGAAAATTGGAAATGGGGGCAGAGGTGCTGGCAGAAGCCGGGGAGAATATCTCCTGCCCGAAATATGTACCTATACCTATACACAAAGCAGAGAACAGACGTTGAGGAGGTGGTGGACGACGACGACGACGTCGACATCGAAACGATGAAAACTGCTTGAGCTTGACGAAAATCTCCCGAATGGTTCGTCGTCGTATTATGTACGCATGAAGATAGTAACAGGGAGTTCTTCTATGTACGTATGTGTGTGGATGTGGAGTATACACCCCCAGGTATTGGATAGCCGAGGGCTGAAAAATCGTTGCAGTCGCATTGAAACGCTTAACGCGTAAGTTTGAAAAATTCTTAACTTTACCACACATTGGGTATAGAGGTTATAAGGTACCTACCTACCTACCTAAAGAGAAAAAGACTCTACAATTGGCCTTTTGTTTGAGGGATATTCATCTGGGAACAACAACAAGAACCAGAAAAGTGCGCTACAATTATAATCAGCATCATCATATCGCACCAAACCGCAAAAGGACAGTTTATTACTTTAATTCCTTATTTCCGTTGGGAGTTGAGTTGTTATTCTCTTTTGAAGTTTCTTGTGTGTTGTACCGTTATATTGCTCTGTTATACTGCGATAGCGTTCTTTTAAAATGGTAACTTGCTTGTTTTTTTTTGTTTCTGTTGCGTTGTTGTTTGTTAACTGTTGGTCTGCTGTTGTTCTATGAAGTCGTGTTGCGAAATATCATAATCATCATATCAACCCCTCTGTAGAGTTTTATAGTGAAACGTTTATAGCCTACGGGTGATTTTTTTCGCTCTTTTATCGGAGAGTAGTAGTCTCTTATTGTTTCGATGCGAAAAGTGTTAATTTTGCCGTCGGTAAATTTAATTTTGTGATCAAGTGCTTATCTATATCTACCCTATACAAAAAAAAAGAAGATATATGAGTGTTATTGAGGTTTAAATCTTTAATAATATTAGTGAGTTATTCTTTGTATTGGAATATAAACAAAGGTGAATTAGAGCAACTTTAAAAACAACTACCGGAGAATTAAGCTGTCATACTGGACTTCGTTGCAAATTTTCAGAAATCGGAAGGTAATAATGACTTTGTGTTTGGTTAATTCTTTTATTTTTGTACAATTCTTAATATTTTTTAAATTGATTTTGTGTGAACAATTATTATGTGCATTTTTTAATTAAATGGTTTGAATTTAATGCATCCTTTCTCATTTTGTTTGCCGTCGGCAACTGAAATCCATGTAGGTATATTTTAAGAATTTTAACAGAGATTTAAATGTCGGTAATTGAGAGTTTTAAATCCAATCATGTGTCCGGCTTTGGTCAAATAAAATTATTGAATTTATTTCAAAAACGTAATCGAGAAAATTTTATGTTTAAACTTGTGTAAGTAAGACATTATAATATATTTAGGTGTAACCTCTTAAAATTGAGACTGGATGGTAACAAAAGAAATATTTGAAAAAAAAAAAATTATATTTTTGTAGGCAGATTATTGCTTTTTATTAATCAAGAATAAAGAAAGTTATAAAGAAAGAAAAAACCTAAACAATAGAAATTATATTGTGTTTGTTTTTATTTAAGTAAACTGTAGAAGCAAGATAATTATATTTCAAACCGATTGATTATTTAAATAAAAATTATTCCTTCCTTGTTAATCAGCGGCGTATACTGCCGTCAGCTTTATATCTAGGAGAGGTGTGTCTTTGTCAAATCGACAGAAAAAATTAAATGGTTTCAGAATTTGTTATCATTTTTCCATCATTTATAAGATATATTGTGTCATTTTGATCCCATAACATTTTCAATCAAACTCTTTGGAGAGTTCCCGCTGGAAATAAAAGTCTAACGCAATCAGCTATCAACCCAATAGAGATCTAATCTCCCACTAAAAGCAAAGCAGAAATGGTTACTGTTACTACCATGGTTAAACAGATCAGATCAAACTATAATATTTAACCCTGTGTATTTTTCGCTTAAATTTAGGTGAAGTTCTGTGGCATTTGGCTCGAGTTTTTGAGCTTCTTGAATCTTAAGTATGGTTAATAATTAGTTGTGTCTGCAATAATAATCAATAATAAGACGTTATGAATTCTCTGGAAACGGTCAATTTAAAGAAATGCTAGATATGTATATTGTTTAATTTTTTTGAAAAATGCACCATTTATCCTTCAACATAAATAGAAATTCCGCAGAAAAGCTCAGAATACTCCCATTGGAGCAAATGGGCCTTAATGTTTCCGTCAAGTTAGGTTGTCATTTGAAAATAAGTAAACGTTTATTTCATTTTTTTTTTTGTAGTTTAAAATGTGGGTCTGCGGGTAATAGTTTTCTACAAAATTTTCAAGATATTTCAACGATTTCTAAAAGTTCTATTCAGCTTCTAATCAAATCTTTCCAATTTGTTGTGCTTTCTCTTAAAAATCCCTTGTTGAAATTAACCTATGAACATATATGGTATAATTGTATACCAAATAAGCGTGTTTGTTGTTACGTAGCGCAGTCTCAAGAATAACGAAAAATCGATTTTTTAAATTTTCAAACGGGAATTTTTGAAACCCCGACCTGAGTCGGGTAAGCGCGGTTTTGAGTCAATAATCTGAGGTATTATCAGGCGCAGCTTGTGAAATTTCAAGATGGCTGTCCTTGTGCACAGTATACAGTAAACGAAAAACAAATTTGTGGTGATTGTTTGAAATTAAGGTTTTTTTACAATTGATTTTGACAACATGCGTAGAACTGATATTAACTGTTATACAATGTATCTTGGGTTTTTATTACTTGTGTAGACTCCAGTTTCTTATTGTTTACTGAGCGAAATTTTGACAACGCTTGATATAGAATTTTAAACAAATCATGGCTTTTATTTTTGAAAGCCAAACATTAAAAGTTTCCAATAGGCTAAGCGGTATTTGTATGGATAAATGGAATCCAATTCTTGCATTATACGATAACGAACTTTACTTTATGCGATCTTGATTTACAATAAACACGCTAGTTATGTTACATTTATAAGACACTGATTTTTAATTTTTTGCAGAGAAACTAACAAACCAATTTTTTACGTCTGTGAAGACGTAATTTGCAGTTTTTTTGCATTTTTTTGTTTGCATTTCCATTCCCGATTTTGCAGTTCACCAAATAGTGGGTGTAATCGAGTGGCCTGCTAACTTCACAGTGAAGTTAGCAGGTCACATAGTGTATCTCGAGAACCAAGCGTGCTAGAGGCTTGAAGTAAGACTCCAAATTTGCAGTTTATTTTGCATTTCAAGAAATTATAGTTAAAAATTTTGAAGTCCTCAATTTGACTTCACTGTGAAGTTAGCAGGTCATATAGTGTATCTTGAGAACTAAGCATGCTAGGAACTTGCAGTAAGGCTCCAAATTTGCAGTTTAATTTGCATCTTGGTTCCAAATTTTGAAGTCCTTATTTTTAAGAAATTAAAAAAAAAATACTTCAATATGAAATTGCATGCTAGAAACTTGAAGTGAAGCACTAAATCGAGTAATCGAGTGGCCTGCTAATTTCACAGTGAAGTTAGCAGGTCACATAGTGTATCTCGAGAACCAAGCGTGCTAGAGACTTGAAGTAAGGCTCCGAATTTGCAGTTTATTTTGCATTTCAAGAAATTCTAGTTCCAAATTTTGAAGTCCTTTATTTAAAAAAATGTCATACTGCCCTGCCAACTTCACTGTGAAGTTAGCATGTCAGTACGATTTTTTTTAAATTGAGGATTTCAAAATTTGGAATTATAATTTCTTGAATTGCCAAATAAACTGCAAATTTAGAGATTAACTTCAAGTCTCTAACATGCTCGCTTCTCGAGAGACACTCTGACCTGTTAACTTCACTGTTAAGTAAGCTGGGCAGTATGAATTTTTTTTCAAATAAAGGACTACAAAATTTTGCCCCAAAATTTCTTGAAATTCAAATTAAACTGCAAATTTGGAGCCTTACTGCAAATTCCTAGCATGCTTAGTTCTCAAGATACACTATATGACCTGCTAACTTCACAATGAAGTTATCAGGGCAGTATGATTTTTTTTCCAAATTGAGTTCTTCAAAATTTTTAACTATAATTTTTTGAAATGCAAAATAAACTGCAAATTCGGAGCCTTACTTCAAGTCTCTAGCACGCTTGGTTCTCGAGATACACTATGTGACCTGCTAACTTCACTGTGAAATTAGCAGGCCACTCGATTACACCCATTATTTGTTTTTGCAAAACTCAACAAGTCCATTTTGCTAATTTTTCAGTAGAAGGTTTTGCATGTCCTATTTGAATAAAGAAAATAATATTGAAAAAGTATAAATGCAGAACTCTTCCTTACTGCATCTTTCATTGACAGGTAAATTTTAAATTTAATTGGTATGAAGCAACAACCTACATTTTGAATCCAAAAATCGTGCGTTTTTTCAAAACTCAACAAATCCATACTTTGTTGAGTTTTGAAAAAACTTTGTTATTTTTCTAATAAAATTATTATATTCAAAAAGCGAAATAAAAGCTATTTGTTGAAGAAAAAAAAAATTATTTACAGTAGAACTAGTTTTTAAATGAATAAAAGAACATAAAGGGTTTTTCAACAGGGACGCTACAAAAGTAGAGAAACACGGACAGCAAACGACGCCATATTTCTTGCCGCTCTTTTGACATTTCTCTTCAGTAATGTTTTCCATTTCATGATGGAAAGATATACGAACAACGAGTCGAAATTATTAAAATTTACTACCGAAATTCGGAATCTGTGGCCTCAACATTAAGAGCGCTACGTCCAATTTATTGTCGTCATAATCGTCCTAGCAGATCAACAATTGAGCGTCTAGTGGAAAAATTTGAATCCACATGCACAGTACAAAATGTTCCCGTGCCAGTGAGACAAAGAAGTGCCAGTAGTGTCGAGAATATTGCTGCCGCTGAGGCTTCAGTTGTAAAAAGCCCAAATGTGTCTCTCACACGTCGTTCTCAAGCGTTGGGCATCTCTGTGACGTCGTTGTGGCGAATTTTGCGAAAAGATCTTGGCCTACATCCTTACAAGATTAAATTGACGCAAGAACTGAAGCCGCTGGACCACCAGAAGCGTCGTATGTTCGTGAATTGGGCTGAGCAACAACTTGAAAATGATTCGAATTTTCATCGAAAAATCATCTTCAGCGATGAGGCTCATTTCTGGCTAAATGGCTTCGTCAATAAACAAAATATGCGGTATTGGTCAGGCAGCAATCCACTCGTACTCCATGAGTCATCATTGCATCCCGAACAAATTACGGTTTGGTGTAGTTCATGGGCCTGCGGTGTTATTGGGCCGTACTTCTTCCGTGGTGATCAAGACCGGCACGTTACTGTGAATGGGGATCGCTACCGTTCAATGATAACCGAATATTTTTGTCCCCAATTAGATGATATGAACTTGGAGGACATGTGGTTCCAACAGGACGGCGCCACAAGCCACGCAGCGAATGTCACAATCAATTTATTGGAAACAAAGTTTGGAGAACGTGTTATCTCACGAAATGGTCCAGTCGCTTGGCCGCCTCCGTCGTGCGATTTGACGCCGTTAGACTATTTCCTGTGGGGCTACGTCAAGTCTATGGTCTATGCCAACAAGCCAGCGACGATTGATGAACTTCGTACGAATATCGAACGTGAAATTGCAGCAGTATCGGCCGATTTATGCTTGAAAACCGTCGAAAATGTCGAAAATTGGGTTCAGCGTCTGGACTTCTGGAAGCATGCCCGTGGTGGCCATGCAAAAGAAATCGAGTTCTATACATAATGGCATCAAACGTTCTTTCACAGGAATAAAGAATTTTATTGATATATAAAACCGTTTTTGTTTTATTTAACAAAACTTTTGTAGCGCTCTTATTGAAAAACCCGATAAATAAGTATGAAAAATGAAAAAATAATAAAAACTAAAAATAATTTAAACGTAAAAAGATTGTCAATCTTGGTAGTATTTTTCTGTATCTTACATGGAGTCATTTGCGTTGGTTGATAAGATAGTATTGTAAGACTCCTTAGCATCTTCAGGGATGACGAAAAACAAATAACATTTTGCAGATTATATAAACAGTTCAAAATACAGATATGGTGTGGGTAAAGGGTTTATGTTTGCAGGTTAAGCATCCCACCGGATATACTTATATACCCTATATATATTATGATTATGTACATACGGTGTCTTAAATAACCTACACAACTTTGCATTTTTCTTTTAGTTGAAAAAATAAGAGCACAGCGCTATTTTTAGCCAGGTAAACTTTTGTTCAGTTTTGCAAAAACTCTAAGTATTTTATTGAGTTTTGCAAAAACTCTAAGTACTTTGTTGAAACTCAGTGTCTTTTGTTGAATTTTCCAAAACGCTCAGATTTCAAATTTTTTTTTTTTAATTTTTTCTGTTAAAATTTTTAAATTTTTTATTTTACCATCTTGTGCGTCTGTGAAAGACAAAAATTTATATACCCATAACTCATTTTCGGATTTTTGGCGTTTGTTGAGTTTTGAAAAAACGCTCCTTAATTCATCACACGATTTTGACTTTTGTTTTCTAACTCTCATACTAATATTTGGCTGAACTAAAAACCTCTGTCCATTTAAATTTCTTTCACCGAAAAAAAAAAAAACAGAAGATGCAATAAACTATACTCTTTTGCGAGTTTTCTTTTCTGTGAAAATTAAAAATATTTAGTAAGGGGATGGCCCTTAATAAAAATTAGCACCAATTCAACAAAAAAGAAAACAAAACACGGTGTAGGCATCACTGGAATTTCTTTTCGCTGTTTGGTAAAGAATGGTTTATTTAGATAATTTAATAAAGTCAAGATCAGAAGAAGACTTGCAATTAAGTAATGAATTTTTGAAGAGAAAAAAGGGATTTAATAGCTTAAAAACGGATTTTAAAGACGGGGAATATTAAGTACTTTGAGATTCAGTTTCGACTTTTTTTGCAGAAAAAATAAATCTCGCAAACCTGATGTGATGGAAAAAATCTGAGCTAGAATTCACATTCAGTGTATTCAAGACTTTCAGGAAGAAACTGTGTTGACTAGTGGTTTTTAAGTGATAGAAATTTGAGAATTGTAACCTTATGTTTACCATCTGTACGAAAATTTGAATTATAGAAAATTACGGTGCTAACACCATTCACATAATAATTCAAAGTTTAATCATTTTCTAAACATATTCGATAGGTTGTCCCGTACTTTACCTTTTTTTTTTTTTAATTTCAGCACGCTACGCACATGCGATCAAAAGTTTCGAAATAAATAAATAAAAAAATCATTCCACAGCTTTTAGGTAGATAATTTTAATAGTAACTTAATTTAAGAATTGTTCATATAAAATACACGTAGTTTTCATGGTATTTCAAAGAATGTTACAAAAATTTCAGCAAATGGAAAAAATAGTGATAGAAAGTTTCCAAATTTGACAATCATCTTACGGACTATGAAGATAACGAGGATAAACAAATATTTTACGTTTTTTTTAAACAATAATTAACAAAGATTTACTTTTAACTTTTTTTTTGTTAAATCAATATCGTCATTTTTGTGTATTTATCGAAATTTAAAACATTTGTGTTTATACTCCTCGTACTCCTTATAAGATATGTGCGAAGTATTATGACATTCTATATGAACTTTTACAACTTTACCGAAATTGAGAGTAAAATGCGTTTAAGACAATGTGTGTTTTGAATACAAATATTGGAAATTCAGTCGGCACTACTTGAAGAATAATTTGTACAGTATCATTTTTGTTTTGCTCTATAAGCATGTATTGGTTAAGTGTCAAAATCAAATTTCGAGGTTTTAATCAAAACTACCATTATACAAAGATGGAGAAGTTCAAACAACTGATTTTTGTTTTAACTCATCTAGAAGGAGTGCTGCGATACAACGATTTCGGTTTTATCAAAATTTATCAAAAACGGCGCGGCGTTAAGGATTTTGATTAAACTTTGAACAAGTAATAACTAGAACAGTTTTAATAACAATTGATGAAAGGAAATAAAGTTTTTGTTTTTTTTTTTTTTTTTGAGCAAATTACCTTTATGTGGAATATTTCCGAACATCTCGTTATAAGCTAGGTTTTTTTTTCATTAGTTTGCAATTCAGTATATCTGAATTAGTCAACAAATCGTACATTTAAAGTGTGTATAAATAAATTTTCTAGCGAAAAACAATAATCAAAGACATTATTTTTGATCTTTTTCACACATTTTCTTGTATTTTCTATATTAAATCAAACATTTTAAAAATTGTTATTTCAACTTGTTTTTAAAATTTTGTCAATGTCGTGATACATTTTTGCTAACTAGGGGAGAGTGGGGCAAGAAGGACCTCGGGGCAAAAAGAACCAAACCGATTTTTGGTGTGATTATTAGCTTCATCTTATATTCAATAATGATAACTTATGAAAAACCTACTTTGCCAACAAATCCCTCAGTTTCATTGAAAAACTGAAGTTAGTTGTGGTTTCAATGTAGAAAATTTGTAAACGTGTGAAGGGATCGCACCAGCGATCACTTAATTAATTGCCTCAAATCTCAAAACAATTAATAGAACATTCAACCTGCTTCGATGTTTAATATCCATATTCCCATCGCATTACATTTCATGATCAGCTAAAGCAAAGCCAAAGCACAAACAATACAACATTCATATTTCCGTTGGCACACTCAGTGCATTGTGCATATAGCTATAAATAAATGCTCATATAGTTCAACTGGCACCTTCAGTGCACAAGCTATATAATATGACACCAAATATACAACAACACTTTCAGTGATTGAAGAAAAACAAACATAATTAAGGGTCGCTGACTTATGGTAGTAAAATATGCATCATAAGCAAGCTAGCCCAAAACACTTGAAGTGCATGGCTATTATGCTGATGCTGCATTTTATGGGAATTCTTATTGAATATCGAAGTATTGTTGAATACCAATACAGGCATTATTTTATTGACAAATTTTGTATAAAAAGAGAAGAATAAAATTAAAACACTTACTTCTTTTTCTACTTTCAAAGATTGTGTTTCACTTAATTAAGCAACTCGCTGGAGTCAAACGAATTTTTGATATAATTATAGTAATATAGACGCCCTAAAGAGCTACTCGCTTTTGGGTCAAGGTTTACTAGGCAACTCGCCGTACCACGTCTAAATTGCTAAGGAGTAAAAGTCAAAATATATATATTCCAAGCGTTATCCAGCTACAGACTTTGCATGGCGATCTTGCCAGACTAAAGGACTAAGAAGAAGACTTTGAGCGAAGCTGACAAGAAGATCTGCTCGAGCTCCGACAAGACAACCTGTGCTGCAGGTTTGATAACTTTCAACCGGTCAGAGGCATTTACACCATTGACATCGTTGACGATATCTTCAACCAACAAGAAGAAACAAGACGTTGCATAGGACACATCCACTTAGATGTCAGAGAAAATTCGCCTGGCTTTGGCAGCCAATCTAATAGAGCAGGCACAAGCTCTAATTAACCAACCGAAAACAGTGGAGGCAGGACCAAAACCTATCAGTATAGAGGATTATAAAAGAAGAAACAGCATAAAACGGACACCTGAAGCAAACATTCCACCAGTAAGCAAAAGAGGGGGAAAACAGGTGAAGCTTAAACAACACCTCATCGAGCTGTATAGACTAGCAAACATACCTGGCCTATCTACAGAAGGAAGACAAAAATATCTAAAAGAGATAAGAAATCTAAAGGGAGCTATCCGCTCCTCCAGGCAGAAGAAAAGAAGACAAAGACAACAAGACGAAAAGGAGTTCCTGATAGAGAACAACAAAAAGCGTCTCTAAATAATGGGTAAAGGACAATCGAAAATAGAAGAGGTAGTTGTGAACAACAACGGACCTCAATTGAATAAACTTAATGAAAAATCTAACTATGAAATAGACTTTTTATCAATTTTATTAGTTATAATAATAATATTCTTCTTAAAATACGTCCACAGGACAATTAAGAGAAAATTAAATAATATCGTAAAAAAAGAAATCATAAAAAATAATATTATAGGCAGACAAATAACAGTGTAAAAAAAAAAAAAAAAAAAAAAAAAATCATTTTGTTTTAATATACATATGTATTCTTTAAAATTATTATGTATCAAAAAACTTATGGAAAATCTGACTAATATTATCGAAGAACTTCACCACATCTTGAGAAACCTGAGAAAAGACGGACCGAATAGAAAAAGGTCAAAAGAGTCAGGAAAACAAAAAAAAGAACAAGTTGAAGAAATTTTTAAAAGAGCGCGTATTCAGGCTAAACTCTTAGAACAAACATTATCCGAACAAGGGAAAAACGACCTAAACGGCCCATCTGTTAAAAAAACAACAACTTTGAAAACCCGATCCAAGACGACAAGATGAACTTTTCCAAAACTTAGTAAATTTTTTATTGTTTGTGATCGTTTGTGTTCTTTAAAAATACTGGAAACAAAGATAAATAAATAATATTAAAAAAAAAATAAAAATATTTCCCTTAAAACACTCCTTGTGGGGTAAATGAAACCAGTACGTCGGGGGGCAAAATGGAATACCAGTCCGTTTTGCCCCACGACGTACTGGTTCCAATTTCAAAGCAAAACAATAACTACCTAAGATAAGTCTGTTTTGCTCCATTTCCTTCGCGAAGATGAAGAAGATCTACTTAGTTCTTATTTAATAAATTGACGAGTTTTTCTTTTGCGAAAATTATCCGCAGTGATAAAATAGAAAACTGTCGCCATCAACTATGGAATCGTCTCAGAGCTAATTGCTGGGGTAACGTGTTATATGACGTTAATGAGACCCATCCAAATTTCTCTTTACTATACCCACCCAATTATACCTATGTTCCAACATCTAAATCTAAAAGTCCTTCTACATTAGACTTTTTTGTCACAAATATATCAACTAACTGTAACAGGCCATTTACTTACAACAAATTAGGATCTGATCATCTCCCAGTCAATATGAATATAAATCTGCAATTCCAAGTAAAACAAACCAGACTGTACTACAAATTTTCTGCAGCAAATTGGAACCTTTTTACTTCCTTTTTTAACAGAAGCTGCATTATAAACAATATTTCTACTACTCCGATAAATAACACAACCCAAATTGATTCAATGTGCAGTAATTTTGTTTCATTGGTGAATAGCGCTGCTGACTTTGCAATACCTAAGTGTCCTGTAAAGGATAATTATTCGGTTCGACTTCCTAGCAATATTTTATTATTGATAAGACTAAGAAACTCTGAGAGAAGAAAATGGCTTCGCTATCGTTACGACTTCTTCCTCAAAAGCACAAAACTTTTAAACTCAGAAATAGCAAAAGAAATTGATAAATTCAAAAACTCACGCTGGAATAATCTTCTTTCGTCCTTTGATAAATCAAGTAAACCCTTTTGGAAAGTTACAAAGGTTATCAAAAAACGCGGTTCAGGTATTCCACCTCTCAAAACTCATGACAAACTATTAATAACGGCTAAGGAAAAGGCAAACTTATTAGCTTCAAATTTTTCAAAAAATCATGAAACAACAGCTCACTATAGTGATCATTGCACTTCTACTGAAGTTGCAAATACTATTGCTTTTATATCGCAATCAAATATCGAATTAATAGATTCACATTTAATTAATCCTAGTAAAGTCAGAAACTTGATTCAAGGCTTAAAAAATAAAAAATGTCCTGGCATGGATGGTATAAGTAACAAACTTTTGAAAGCTGTCCCTGTATCAGGCTTACGATACCTTGCCTCAATTTTCAATGCTTGTCTTAAACTAAGCTACTTTCCAGATTGTTGGAAAACAGCAATTGTTTTACCTATTGCAAAGCCCGGAAAACCAAGGGATGATGCTAACAGCTACAGGCCCATAAGCTTACTGAGTTCTATAAGCAAAATACTAGAAAAAATAATCAAAGAAAATCTTGATAATCACTTAACTGCAAACAATATTCTGCCTGATTATCAATTTGGATTCAGACCCTTTCACAACACAAGCCATCAAATTCTCAGAATAAAAAATCATGTAAAAGCAAAATTCAAAAATAAAGAGTTGACTGCCTTAGTACTTTTAGATATTGAAAAGGCCTTCGACACTGTCTGGCACGATGCATTAATACACAAACTTGTTCAATTTAACTTCCCAATTAATATAATAAAAATTATCCAAAGCTTTTTAAGCGGCAGAAAATTTGTAGTAAAAGTAAAAAACGATAAATCTTGCTTTCAAAATATCCCAAATGGAATTCCCCAAGGTACAGTACTTGGTCCTACTCTCTTCAATATCTTTGTCTCCGATTTACCCAATCTGGGAAACAATATTGGTATTGCAATGTTTGCCGACGACACGGCTATTTTTACATCAGGTACATATTTTCTAGACGTTTATCATACATTGCAAACGTCTCTTTCTACAATAGAAAAATACTTTTTCAAATGGAAGATTAAAGTAAATCCATTGAAAACGCAAGCTATTTGGTTTACAAGACGTCGAAAATCTTGTTTCCTCCCAAACAATGTACAGCTTCGAATGGGCACCGTGAACATTGACTGGTCCGAACATTGTCGATATCTTGGTGTTATAATAGACAAAAAATTTAATTTTCAAAAACATATATCTACTACTATTGATAAGATAAATCTGTACAAAAGAATTCTTTACCCATTTATATGTAGAAGTTCTAAACTTAGCAAAGAAAATAAAATTTTAATGTTTAAATCAATTTTTCAATCTATCCTCCTGTACGGTGCTCCTGTTTGGAACGATTGTGCCAAAACTCACAAACTTAAGCTCCAAATATGCCAAAACAAAATTCTAAAAATGATGCTTGATTTACCATGGTGTTATTCAACTTACAGGCTTCATGAAAAATCCAATTTCAATCTTTTGAACTTCCTTATTGAAAATTTAACACGAAAATTTTATGTAAATTGTTCTTTCTCTGATAATGAACTGATTAAATGTTTATCTGCACCATAAGTTTATATATAAAATTAGAATACACTATATTTCTTTATATATGTTTAAAAGCTGTAAGTTTGGAGTGAATGAATTTGTCGAATGGATTACTTTTTCTGAAAGGAATCCTTTGGCAATGTTTGTTTTCTTTGAACTGCAACCTTATATATACATTATAATTTAGAAACTTAATGTGGGAGTTTTGCAATATTAGTTTTAAGAGTTGAATAAGGGTTTTTGTTCGTAGCTTTCCCTTGAATTATTAATATCAAATCATTATACAACTTATTGTCATTATATGTTATTTTAAATTATAGTTGAAAAGGAAAAATATTTATCCTAAATCTCTAACTTGTAACCACCAAATGTAAAATAAAACTCTGTTATTGCTACTTAATAAATAAATAAATAAATAAATAAAAACTGGTATTTAAATGAATTTATTTTATGTTTTTTGTTATGTTTTTTTTCGTGTTATTTTTGTTATAGCTCTGAAACTGATAATAATTTATTAGTCTAAGAGCCCACAGCAAGTTTTGGGTATGAACGATAGCGAAAATTCCATTTGTTTTAAGATAGGTCCATACTATTCATATGTCTATATTATTTCGTTTTAAAGTTCCTTTTTATTTATATTTTTCTACGCTTCCTTTGTTTATTTATTTTTTGTATACTTCCAAGAAGGAATTTAAGTTTTTAATACTTTGAATAAAATATAAGTGTTTTTAATACCGATTGTTTTAAACATCATTGATAAATGAAATCAGTAGTTCATTTTGCCCCTTTCAAAGGCTTTTTTGCCCCGCTAGTATATTAGTATATTAGTGTATATCTCTATATATACTTGTTTAACTGTTCCGATTGTTTACTATGATGGAGTTCAAAGGTTAAAGTATTATTTAAAAAAATATTTGCTTCTCTTTTATGAATAGAACAAAAATTAGGAGCGCCTAAAGCTAAAGTGGTGCTTCTTGCCACACTCTCCCCTACAAGAAAAAGTTCATGTAATACGAGCATCTATAGGTGATTTAAAAATATCGTGTTTCTTGTTTAATGAGCCTTGTAAACCCGAAAATCGATCCAAATATTGTGTAAATGATTAATGTTTGTGCAAAGTTGTTAGTGTAGGTATGCATCTTTTACTGATCGACTGTATAGTTTCGAGTTAAAGTTTAATTAAACAATGTTAATTTGGACAAAAATTACCCTTATTAAAATGAATACTTAATGCACTTTATTAATTTCACCTGATATCCTACCCTCATCGCATCATATCCCAATCGATTGATAATAATAATTAATGTAATTTTTCCGCTTGGATATATTTTTTTCAGGAATTGGACATGTCATTCCTGGCCACATTGGATGCAAATGCTTGGCAGGTAAGTGAGCAGCTACACCATCATAATATGATCAATATATGTAATAAGATAGAAAGAGATACATCAACATAAATTACTTATGCCAAATGCATTTCCTACGTTTTCCGTTCAAATTTATGCATAATTCCACATAGCTACATCCATTGGATTGACCCTTGTTTCACTACCCTACCCTACCCATACTACATCACACAAATGTTAATATCCCCATATTCATACCGTGAACGAACTTATTATCCTCATCATCCTTGATATGTGCACCGATGATGTTGGGGAGGCTCCGCTTTCGGTAGGTATTCGATCTGCATAATTTACCATTTGCTTCAATGAAACAGCAATTCCATATCAAAATTCTCGACCGGTCCAGCATCATCAGTTATGTGTATCATTCTGTACAGTCCTCGTATATTATGTTGCCTGCTATACCTACTTTTTGGCTCTTAAAACAGTTTCCACATATTCAAATTGAATTTCCCGTCGAATAAACATAATTACGCATCAGAATTTCCAGGTAAAAGGTTGTATAACCAATGAAATCTGATATATCCTTCCTGTGCTTTTCATGCATACTGATTCAAAACTTCGGAAGCATACTTGATTGCTGCCAATATTCTTGTTCTCTGGCGTTCGAAATTTGGATGTGGATAGGTGTTGGTCATTGAGGAGAGAAACGAAAGTCACACAGCATATAAATTGACACAGCAATATACCCTACTCGTACTACTATATCAGATAATTAGGATAGGTACTTACTTATACTTGATGTATTCTCTGAAATTGAAATTCACTTTTTTTTACATAAAGCCGGTGACTGAAGAAGGAAATGAGTTTAACTCTTGAAGTGTTAAATAACCCCATGAAAATGTATTTAATTTTATATATTAACCCCAGCCAAACACAACCAACCATCAAGCCAACCCCAATTTGTTCCTTATTATGATTCAAAATGCAGCAAATAAGGACACGCATCCGTGCGCTCCTCCAGAAGGTTATTTAATTTAGACGGTGGCTGGATAATGGGAAATAACATCCGTCCGTTCGGTTGAGGTTGGTCGTTTGATCCACAAATACCCAGAATATTTACCTCACTCGTACTAAAGGTTTTTTTATGTGATGGTGAGAAAATTGAAAAACTTTTGGTTCGCTAGGTTTTGTAAAATTTTCCATACCTACTCTCTTACAGAAGTTGACAAAATTCAATTTCCTTGACCAAAAGCACAAGGTCCACAAGACCATAATACCACCATCAGAGTGAAAGTAAAAGTGCCAATGGACATCTGGGGATCTGCGGGAATAGGACCCAGGCAGGAAATTCGTTCTTTGAGCTTTGCCTATATAACATCAGTTGGTCTCAGCTTGTCGGTGTTGACATTTAAAGGGAACGTGGGAAGCAAAAACCCAGCAAAAAGAAGGTTTATACACTTTCTCAAAACACTTGAGGACTTTATTTTCAAATTAGGTTACTCCGAAGTTGTTTTCCTTTGATCTTGACTTATAAATGCTTATGTTGTTGAAATTTTGTACCGAGTCGAGTGGATAACACACCCGCCACGTGACACTACTCTGAGATGTGTCCTTATGATGTACCAACATATACTACCTACAACTCTGTGGTTGACGACATGATGTCTTGTGTAAATAAGCACACACGATTTGAGCGCTGTCACCATCATCATCATCTCAGGCACAGGGACCTCTTTTAAAGTTCATGTATTTAAAATTATTTCCAATTCAATAAAAAGAAGTGTCCTTTTTGTTGGAACAACATCGACCAACTCATCACTGTGATGCTCACTTGCTCAATTTTTCTATCTAAACCATCAAGCTATGCATATCCTTGCATCGCAGGAGTAAGTAAATCGATTCGTTGATTGGGTTGTTATTCACCATATATCCCTTTATGCTCTTTGTTTGTTGATGTTTGGACAATGCTTCACTCTTTTTGAATGGAGAGTGCAACAGGAAAAGTAAACTTTAACATGTCCTTTGTTCTATTATAAGGATATATTGTTTGTAACATACGCGCGTATATATGCAACCAACTACATACAGTCCATCATCCAGAGCCCCAGACAGATTCTTTATTTATAAGGTTTGTATTTAATCTTGCTTTTGTTTTGTCCGATAGGAGTTTGTTTTATCGACCGACATTATTTACGGATATACTCGCTCGTACACACATTCATTCATTCACATTCATTCCTTAGCTCGAACTGTCCAACTTTCTTTTATTTATCCTAGACCTGTCGACCAAATGAACCGAATAATACATCAAACACCCCTAAATGGGGGGTGACAAATCCACAACAGTTGATTACTGAAAAGAATGTTGTATTCTTTTACGACACGGTGATGATGATGGTGTCGCGTCCTTTTTTTTGGTTTTGATTTTCATTGCAAATGAAGGCGGAATGATGAAGGGATAAGAAGAGACAGAAAGAGATTTTTGTGTTTAAGAAAAGAACCGCAAAGGACAATTATTCCCGTATGGTGTGCACGATGACGATGGTTATGGTGATGATGAGGTTGACGTTGTTTTTTGGTAAAAAGAATAAAATATTTCATGTAGGTATGGTAGTACATGTGATTCAAAGGGGGAGGGAGGTGAACAACTGAAAAATAAACCCTTAAGCAGTGTGGCGATAATTGCTACCGCGGGTTGGCTTTCCAACTGAAGTATTATTATATATGGCACGAATATTATTTCGCTTATGGATTTATAATTTGACAATTATTATTTTTTTGTCATACCTTCATCTATACACATGTACATATTGTTTTAAAATAAAAATTGAAAAGCTAAATGAAAAGTGTGTATTGTTTGTTTGTTTTTTTTTTTTATATTGTGGACGTGATTATAGCCTAATGAATTCCAGTGGTTTTCATACGTGTCTGTAGCTTAATTATTTCAATGAGTTAATGATTTATTATTTTTATATTTTGGTAATGAAATCAATGAACCTGACTGAGTTTAGTCACATGTGATAAATACTCTTTTTTTAATATTTGTGTAATTTTGAAAAAAGTGGAAAAAATCAATAAGTCGAAGAAATCATTTTTTTGTTTGTTTTTGTACATATGTATTGGATTAGTATGGAAATAGTTTAGGGATTTTCTGTTGTTAAATACTTCCCTTATTCTCGCAGCTAATAATTTGTTTCACTATCACTATTCATATTTCTTTTCATTTTCAAATCCAATTAATTTAAAATTTTGACTTTGCAAAAGTTCGTGCATCAGCTCTTTCGTATTTTAATTATTATTGTTATTCATTTATTTTGTATGTTTCAAAATTTTCTTATTTTGTTAGGAATATTAAAGTACCTATTTATTTTGATAGAAGAGAATAGAGATCATTTCTTCAGATCAGCTTTGTCCTCTGCCTACTTCACGTTGAAAAAAAAAATAAAAATAACTAGTAAATTACTGAAAAAAAATTAATGAAGTAGATAGTTTTTTTAAATGCCAAATGATAAATAACCCAAGAAAACTATGCCACAGTAATTAAAAACAAATTTATGAATATAACTTGTTGTACAAAGAAAATGATTGAAGCTTTCTAAATTATTAACAAAAACATTTCCAATGACCTCGTAAAATGTATTTGTAGTTAAGTTTCTTAGAGCCGATATTTCAATAGTCAGTTAAAGAGTCAGTTATTTACTGGGAGAAAAAAGTTATTTGGCTCTTTAACAATCGGATAGCAAAATTGAATTTTTCAATCGAGAAAAAATAATCTCTAGAATATTATAATTTGAATATCACTTTCATTTATGTATGTATATGTTTTTGAATTCATTTCTAAAATAATTTTTATTTTATATAACGTTAATTGCAAAGGAATGTTGACAAACAATAATGTTTGATTTTGAAAATATTTATTCCTGTGAATAATAATTTTATCTGAATTCCCAATGAGCATAAACATTTACTGTTCCTATACCTAGGAATAAGTTATATCTGCCCATTGAAAAATAGATTTTTCCTCTATCTGAGGATTAAATACTAACTGCCTGCTTATCTGACTATTGATTTGGCCCTTAATGGCTTAATATAACAACAAAATACCTAGAAGCTTGAATGAAAATGTATTTTGTTAATTAAGCCAAGTGTAGTTTTACTTGTTCTTTATAATTAATTTCATTCAAAACTTCAAGATATGTCAATGTTTGCGAAAAACGATCAATCTTCGATGGTTTTTAGAAATTTGGTTCCACAAAGGCCGATTAAAAAAAATGTTGAGGATAATTCCAGAAATGATTTGGAAACAATTTATATAGCCTAAAGGGGAGGATACTTTTGCTTAAAATTTGATAAAAAGCATTTGTATATCGTCGTCATTCAAAAGTCCATTTTTATAGAAACAGAGATATGCACTCCGCTCCACTTCAATAGAAAGAAACTTTTTTACTATCAGAGCGTGTAGCGCTTTGGTAAATTTATAAATTCACCTTTTAGTTTTAGTTCCTTGTAGAAGAGGGATCTACTGCGAATAAAACTCCAGAGACAGAATAATTCAGGAAAATACCATTAGGTTATTTTGTACCAAATTTCTAATAACTTCATTTAAAACACTGTTTTTTTTTTTTGTGACACTTGAATAGAAATATTCTGTTAGATAAGGAAACAAATTGAAAAAATGCAATAAAAGAGAGTAGTTTCTTATTTGTAATCATATTTTAATAATGTGTGCTACCAACTTTATTTGAAATAATTTGATTAACCCTGTTGGATACTAAATCATGCAGTTATTTTATATAATTTAAAGAAATTACACTTCATGCTTCTTTGATTGCAACAGTAAGTGATTCTTTGTCCTCATATTGTCGGTCAGAATCGTAAACTCTACGAACCATCCATCCCTATACGTATTCAATAATATTTAGGTCCGGAGAATACGGTGGCTATTGAAGTAAGGTAACATTTTTCTCCAATGTCCAACTGTTAATGATCCTTGCGTTGAGGATTGGCGCATTGTCTTGTTGTAATGTCCATGGTATTGGTCCAAAATCATCGGTAAACTCAGGGTAAGCTTCTTGCAGTTTTTCCTTGTAGGAATTTGCCGTCATTTTCAATGTGGGAAACTCCAGATCAAATGTTCCAAACCAGAAAATCACACCTCACGTCATTACATCGCCTTCTCGGCTATGGTGGCGCTCCAGAAACCTGAATTCCTTCCTTATAACATACAAAAAGTAATTATATCCGTCCGGGCCATCTAAATTGATTTTGTTTTCCTCAGAAAATACCAATTTTGCCCACTCTTCCTTTCACGTCAAATTCTTCCTGCGAAAATCTATTATATTGTGTCTTCGTATTGGATTTAAAACTGGTTTTTACTTCAATTTTATGCGCTTTAAATGTTGTGACCTACGAATAACATGTCCCTTGAATTTGAAGCCAGTCTAATTATATTTCTTCGGTCTGCTTCTGTTGTGGCTCTTAATTGTCTATCTTACACTTTTTCCATATTTTTCTTTATTTTTAAGGTTCGACCAAACAATTTTCACACTTCTACTTATTTTGTTGGCAATTGTGCGCAGGGGAAACTTGTTTTCCGCGGGTACTTCTATTTGGGCTTTTTCTGCCGGGTTTAATGGTTTACCGCGGCCCATCTTTTCTTTGATAAACCAATTATTACTTTTAATCTTTACTTGTATTATTAAAAAAATGTTTTTTCTTCTTACCGTTATATATAAAGACAAAATGCACACTGTTTCTATTCAAGTGGCGCAACAAAAAAAAAAAAAGTGTATTTAATGAAGTAATAAGAAAAGTGATAAAAAACAACATAATAGTACTGTCCTGAATTATTCTGTCTCTGCAGTTTTATTCGCCATAGATCCCTCTTTTAGGAACTAAACCAAAAGGTGAATTTATTAATTTACCAAAGTGCTACACGCTCTGATAGTATACAAAAGTTTGTTTCTATTCAAGTGGAGCAAAATGTACCTCAAGTAATGGTTGCAAAAGTCGATACAATTGTACTTTTTTCGTTACACTCGACATTGCTAAATCACACAAATACACTTTTATAAAATACAGTACACTTTTGCCCTGCCACTTACATAATAGCCGTGTTTTTTTTCCAGGTTCAGATAAAATTTGAAGAAAAAAAAAACAACATCTGAACTAAGGAATTTACATGTAAAATGCAAAAACAACTGAAGTCCATATGAACTTAGCTAAGTCCAGATAATTATTGGTTCTTGACTTTAGTTCAGATAGATAAATTAGTGTCAGCTCAAATTACTATTTTGTTATCGATAGTCAAAATATCTGAGCCAACGAATGAAAATATTTTTTATAAATAAAAAAAATGGACGACCATTGTTTTGAAAATTAAGTTTTTTCTGATTTGTGATTTAAAATTGCGTTTTCTTCACATTTTTTTGTTTGATTAACGATCGCAATAATTTTCTATATGAGATTTCTTTTTATTTGAATGTAATTTTTTTTTTTATTTTGCATGTTTGTCCAAAAGCTGAAAGGTTAGTGATGGCGATTTCTGAGTTCCGTGATAGTGCTAGTCAGTTATGCAGTTATGACTTTTTGCTAAGTTCAGATGTCGTTTTTTCGACAATTTTATCTGAACCTGCAAAAAAAGCTAATTACTTCAACAATATAGCTACATTCGATTTTATTCAATTTCAAAAGTACCCTTATTGTGTTGATTCAATACAATGCAGCTTAAATTTATTTAACGTATTAGTCTTTTAGCTCTACCTACCTAGTTAATTTGTATAATAAATTTTCACTACACCTACCTTCTTTAAAAAGTTTATTTAATGAAAATTTGTCTTACAAAATATGATTTATCTTCCGTTTAGGGTTAAAAGCAGCTAGTTTCTTTTTTACACGAAAAACTACCATTACAGTTGAATTTTTTAAGGGGTTGAATTAGAGATTGCAATCCCAGTATATTTTTTCAATCCCGGGATTTCGGGATTCAAAAATTTGAATCCTGGGATTCCGGGATAATTCCGGGATTTGCAAAATATTTAAAAAAAAGTAATTCAAAATATATTTTCGTTAAAATTGTTTTGTTTTTTTTTTCGAATTAAAAACACTACTCTTAGTATGCAGAGAGGTAAAACTAATTCGGTCTTAGGGCTGTCCACGAGACGAGACTCTGCGAGACTTTTGTAAGTCTCGTCTCGGTCTCGTTAAAATCGAAAATTTTCAGTCTCGGTCTCGTATAATTAAGTCTCATCTCCGAAAAAAATGATTTCCGCCAACTTGTTGATTATTGGAACGAAATATTTTCGATTTTAGTTTGAATACGTATAGAAGAAAATAAATATTTAACTGAAATTGGATTTTTTAATTTATAAGACTCTCTGTAAATTTCGGTGCAAATATACAGCCTCGTCTCGGCTGCTTAAGAGCCAGTCTCGTCTCTGTCTCGTCATGCGAGACGAAGATCGAGACCGAGACTTTTCTAGTCTCGTGGCCAGCCCTATTCGGCCTAGAAAAATAACAAACAAGTGGACATTTTTTTAAAACAAAAGTATTGAATATTCGTTGGAATTTTTGTTTTATTTGTTGAACAAGAACATTAACTTCGAAAAAAACTTAGGTATATTTATTTCACAAAAATAGCAACATTAAAAACTAATTCATTAAAACTGTTAAAAAACAAAACAGAAAAATAAAAATATTAGTTCAGTCAGAAGGTATTTGAAAAATAAATAAATAAATTAGAAGATACTTTTTACCAGAAACATAGTGTTGGTAAATCACATTTTGAATCACAATTTATTTTTAAATGAATAACAATAATGTAAACAAATGGGTTTTTGGGGGTAAAACAAATACGAAAGATTGACATATTTATTCATAGTGTTTTTTTTGATTTCCACGTTCAATTTGTATGTTGGTTGGTTGTAAAAGGTTAGACCGCTTTCACACAAGGAAACTGAGTTGCCAGCAATTTTTAGTTTGTAGCCGAGAAGGGCGTAATGGGAAGACAAAAAATCTCTCCTCTCACCCTTCTCGCTATCAAACTAGATAATTTCTGGCAACTCAGTTTCCTAAGAAACTGTCTAAGCAAGTATAAAAAATGAAAGAGGGAAAAAATTGTGTGCGAATATTCTAGATTGGAGCATTTCAATCCCGGGATTTTCGGGCTCTAAAATGGACCAAGATCCTGGGACTGCGGGATACGGGACCCCGGGATTGCAATCTCTAGGTGGTATGCACTTGGCTATTTCAAGAACACTGTTTATAAAATAAGCGAACCTACTTAACAAAGAAAGTTATACTGTAACATTCACTTATACTAAATTTTGGAGAATTGAAGGCTTAACTACACGCTACTTTTAGCAAATAGTACAAAAGTGAGAAATTATAATGTTCGCTAAAGAAACCCACTTGCAAAAAAACTTACGAAAATTAGTCTGTCAGATAAATTAAGCCACCATATACAATTTTCAATTGTTTTTTTTTGCAAGCAGTTGTCTTCAGGACAGATATTTATTTCTGACTTTTGTACATTTTGGCAAAAGTAGGTCTATGTAGTAGTCCAGACTTAAGTGTACTTAGCTGTTTCCCACTTTATGTTT
The DNA here is from genome assembly GCA_949320155.1 of Melangyna quadrimaculata. Classification (NCBI taxonomy): domain Eukaryota; kingdom Metazoa; phylum Arthropoda; class Insecta; order Diptera; family Syrphidae; genus Melangyna; species Melangyna quadrimaculata. Next base: position 38,235,246 of record OX439483.1, read on the forward strand.
TATTTTAAAAAAATGCTCTTGTTTATTTATTATTCTTCATAAACATTGATGTGTTGAAAAAATCAAAAAGTACAATTCGATACACTTTTTTTTTTAAATTCGATACATTGCTGAAAGACGATTGTTCATCGCTGCCTCAAGTAAATACGACTTTAATTGGGTATTTGAAAGGTTCCTGTGTTGATCGACATATTTCAAAAATAAGAAACTCTTGTCAATATATAAACTATGTTTTAAGAGTACAAACAATATTGCATTCCAAAATTTAACTAAAATACCTACATATGTACATTTTTTAATAAAAATAATTATGTCGACTTTTGATTTTGTTCACACTTTCCCTTAACTGCGACTGTTTCAATAAAACAAAACGTCTTTTTGTCTACAATATTTAATCATATTACAATCATGAACAATAAGACCTAGTTCGTGCGATTCGAGTCGTTAATTTGATTTATTTAAATCTATTGCCAGTTTAAGATTTCTGACAGTAAAACACACAGTAAGATAACAGTTAATTTAAGTTCAAAGTAATTTGAAATGTCTCTTTACGTATTTTTTTTTACCTTAAACAAAATTGATAAGATCTAATAAAGGTTTCTTGACAATTTATGAATTCAAACAAAAATATCGAACTGGAGATTCTGATGAAACTTGACAAATACACATATCCATGAATCGTTAATAAGTGTGTCTCACAATTCTGGTAACTATCAAAAAGCATTTAAAAATGTTAAAAACCGTTAAAGAAATTGCTTATCAAAATATTCTAAAAATCATTTTCAAAAATTATTTACATAATGTAAATATGTATTTGAAAATCCGATATTTTTCTCTTAAAATGTTTAAAATGATTTTCTTAAATTGGTATAAAGGCACTGAAGCAGTAACAGGAAGCAGTTTTTATCGAGGTATATGAAGTAGATGCATCAGGGCCCAACGGTTTCGGGGGCCCCTTCGAAAGTTAAGAAAAATAGGCGAACATTATAAAAAAAATACTACTAAGGTAGGTAATTTTAAGTTTTTTTTATTGTGACGCACTTCGATTAGCTTGCTTTTAGTTTATAATGCTTAGATTTTCAGTGGTGAGTTAAACCAGAATTTTAGTTAACTTTATAGAAAAAGATTTGTCTTCAGTATAACGCCAAGAAGACATTTTTAAGTGTAGGATGCATCCATAAGAAATATCAAAAGAATTTGCTGAGTTAATCCAGCAGAGTAAATTCAGCAGATTTGGTGAGTTAAATCGCTTTTAACTGAAAAATTGTTGGTAAGAAAATTAAATCGAATTTAAGTTAATTTTTGTTTCGATTTTTATCAAAAGCGGGCTTTTAAGGTTAGCTGTCATAGAACTTTTTTATTGTCAATTCTTTCGTAAGCACCTTTAACGATTTTGAGCAAAAAAGTATGTCATTCAAAGTTTAAAAAGAACACCTATTTATTTGATCTCAAGTTTTTGCTGATGTCCCAGCTGATTGTCCCAGCGACTGAAACATTTTCTATAACCTTCATAGTTTTAAAAACTTCATGACATTTGTTATGCAATTAAATTCTTATTAACAATTTAATTTACAATATGATCCAATAATTAAAATAATCTTTGATATTATCTTATTATCTTGTCAAACTAAGTTACGAAAAATCTATTGTACGACCATTACATTTTACTATACATACATCAGGCCGTGAGTGCAATAGTGGCCTAACATGCAATTTTATCGAAATTGAGTTTATTAAGAAAATTAAATCAGTACCTACTAACCCACATTTCTGCATTAAAATTTTTTAAATTTTCGGCTTCATGCCATAGTTACAGAACTTTTGTACTTAGGCCAAACACAAAAAAATTGATAGCTCGAGTGGCCAATCTACGACTTAAGATTTTATTGTTTGAAACTTTAAATTAGGTCAATTATTTGATCACAGGGGACATCGATGCAATGTGTTAAACATAAGTGGGTACCCTGATAATTTCCCTCGATAAGCCATGAAGTTAAAGAGTTTCATACTATGTAAAGTTAGTGCTGCAGCTGTTCCTGCCATAATGAAGTGAGTGAGTGCATTACGGGTACATAAAGTCTAATCCGGAGTATAGAGTTGATAAGATTAACCATAAGTCTCTTGTCAGCGGACATTCATATTTACAAAGCGACTAAGATTTTGGGTTGTTTAAGAAAAATATTTTCCAAAGATTTACATCCCCGATAATGGGATAGAAGTCATGGGATCGAATGTCATAAAAATTACCAAAGACCTTTCTCCACTTTGAAAGTGGAAAAAAACATTTCAAAAGAAAAATATCTACAGAAGGACTTAAGGTTAACTGGCTCAAGATTCTTGAGCTTAAATATTTAAAGACTCTTAATATTTTTTAAATATTTTCTTGAAGAAATTTTTCCATTTAAAAGTATTTTATTTCGAAAACAATAAGTGTAAGCCTAGCAAGTAGCAAACTCAAAGCTAAAAACTTTATACCCCGATAAAAGACCTGGCATGGAGAAGAATAAGGACTCCCTGGACATTCTGCAGTTTTTACCGTCAATACATCCCAATTTTTACCCTGATCTTAGAAATAATAATTCTATTGCAAATACCGTACAGGCTTTTATGAATCCTAGCAATTCTGAAACTGAAAACAAATGTTGAATTTCAACTAAATTAACTAAAAGCTCAATTATTAAATAAAACAAAAATACAAAAAAAATTGTTTTATTTACAAATCTTTGGCCTATCTTTTCAAGTTTTTAATTTTTTTACTCTGTGCAATAGTGGCCTATCTGACTTTAAAATCAGTAATTTTTTGAGCATATTGCAAACATAAGATCATAGTTATGTTTCTTTGTTTTAAAACTACAAGTTTTTAAAAATAACCTGTTTCTTATTTTTGCTCTACTGAAAATAATGAAAAATACAGTAAGGCCACTATTGCACTCACGGCCACATATGTAAAACAAAATTAAAAACTTTTGCACATTTATTTTTTTAAATTATATAATTCTAACAATATATGTAATAATATTTCTTTTAAAACAAATAATGAAAAGGGTTTAATCAATGTAATGGATTATAAGATATGGTTGTTATATTGTTCAAGGTAATATGTAATTGACTAAAGAAATATTATGCTTCACTGACAGGTAGAAATTAAAATTATACTTATTGCATTCCAAAAGCAAATAAATAATAATTATATTTTTGAAGTGGAACTTCTTTGGGCGCGTTGAAAGTGAAATTTCAAGGTTAAATTTTTGTGAAACGAAAAAATGCAACGCCACATGTGCAACGCTGAGATCATTGATTAGCTAAGTGGTGGGAGGTAGAGTAAAAGTAAAAATTTTTATTGATAGGCTAATATATTGTATAGTACAATAAGTTTGGATTTTTGATAATCTATATTATTGTAGCAGATAAAAGGGAAAATGTCCTTTTATGTCTTTTTTCTAATTTCGTTTATTAGAATGCTTTGAGTTTTGGTGGATAGATAACGAAATTCTAAGCATCTTACTAGTTTAAGATTTGTATCTATCTCCTATTGGTATGGAGATATAAATTATTTAAAAAATTTATCTCAAAATAGGCTAATTTCGAAAAACAAAATTAAATCAGGAGAGTCTGCTAAAAATTTGAATTATATATGGTTGCAAAATAGATAAAACCAAATTAAAGTTGTCATATACAAATGTTTGATTTTGCAGAGATTTTGAGTGAAGGAATTTTCGGAAATAGTCAGAAAACTTACTCAAATAAACTGATTTATATCTTTTAAATTTTCACCTTTTTTTACTTTAAATTTTCACCATTATTATTTAATTTTTGAGCTTACAACCCGAACCCATCGATCATTTTGATATAGAGCACATAGCTGCGTCTTACGCATATAAGCTTAATATCCCTATACATATCGAGATTTTTAGATAGCCAAAAAAGTTTCACTTCTGCCACGAGTACTGAGTTACACGCGCTCTTTTTTTTTTTTGTTTATTTTAAGATATAATTTTATTTTACTTTATTTAGGGTTTGTTTCACAATGTCTGAGTAAAGTGTTAATTAGTAACTCGACAATTAAATTATCCGTAAAGTAAATCCTCCCAGTAATAAACTTTACGTTTCACAATTATCAGAATTATACATTTATATGTCAATTAGCTACTCGTAAGTTATTCCAGTTTTCCAGACAATATTATTGTTTTCACAGATTGATAATGAAATTATTCAAAAATAATCTATAAAAGTTGTCAGAGTGTTGATATTTAAGTGTTGTTGTCCTTTGTTAAAGTGTTTTGTATATGGTATCTTTTCTAATAAATACATACGTGGGTTCAAAAAAAAAAAAAAAATGTTTCGGCGCGAAAGAATGGTATTTCAACCGTTTATCGAAGGTTTGGTGTATGTGTAAATTTTGTTTTGTCAACTCGTTGACCATCCGCGTTTTGTACAATTTAATATTAGCTTGTACCAAAAGTGTAATAGATCGTTAACCATACCACATATGTATATGTGCATGTTTAATCTGGGTAACCTCCCTACTTTAGTGGTTTAGTAAAATGCAGCAAATGTTATTTTGGATTGTGATATAATATAATATGTTATGGATTGAGATAATGTCAAATTGTCAAGAGCTCAAAATGGTGAGCGGCACTATTCAGATATCTACGTTTATTTTAAAATAAAATAAAAACATAGGTACACAACACAACTTCATTCAAAAATTGCATTACAACTTTTAAAAAATTATGAAATTTGTCCTCAACACAACTTTCAAGCCCAGAACATTATATTTATTTGTTTTATTGGTCGCAATAACATCTGGAAATATTTTAATTGCCAGTTTAGTTTTTTAATCAGTACTTCATCTGCCCAGTAAAATACTCAGAACTTTAACTATTAATTAAGACTATTCGGATATTGTGAAACGTTAATAAGGGTATTACTTGACGAGTAAGTTCAAAGTAGCTTAATTGAAACTTTACTCAGATATTTTTAAATTAAAACTGCATGTTAAAATTTAATGCAAACAAAAACTAAGCAGTTAACTATAAGCCATCCAAGTTTTCGCACAATTCACCAAGCAATGAATTACATTAACTTAACTTTACGCACTTTCAGAAGGCATGCACCAGAAACTTCAGTAACGCCTCCAAAAAACTTGCAAAACTTCTCTATACTAATTATCCCCCAAAGCAACTCATAGACGAGCAAAAAAAAAAAAACAAAAAAACATTGACAAACTGCCAGTTCTCATTACACATTACAGAGAAAAATCCATTTACATTCAGGAGATACGAAATCTTGTGGCAACGCCTACGCAGCATAGTTTCGCTCCTTGGACACTTTTGTCCAGCGGCAAAAAAATAACATACACTGAAAATAAGTATTATGCGTAGCTAGTATATTATTTTATTTTTGTTTAAGTTTTAACAAGCGTTACTTTGTTGAAATAAATAATTTTATAAATTCAACGAAACTTTAATCGATTTCTTTTTGGATATTATATTTTTATATTTCCACAAAATTCTTTGTTTTTGTTCATAAACTTAGTTTTTACCTAATAATAAAATACACAAAAAGGAAATACATATATACAGAATGCAGTTAATTCTTCCTTGAAATTGTAGAAGAACAATGCGATGGGTAGGCCGTTGGCTTCCGAATTCCAGTCACAGTTGATGTCTTAAGTTCAATCCCTATGACGGGCAAAGCTTTTCAAATAAAAATGAACATAAGACTCAGCACCACACAAAGGAAGTCTGCTGATCGGGGTGGCACTCGTGAAATAGCTATAACTTCAGCCAAAATAACTTGGTGGTAGAACACTTTAGTTGTTGTTGTTACAAAAAATGTATAGTTAACAGTTTTTACGGGTATTTTGACTGATTTTAATCATCCAGTTTTTTTTTTGTTTATATGTTTTATAAATCCTTGATTAATTCTGATTGATTCTTTCAGTGTACTTGCTTACATAACCAATGACCATTTTTACGCAATTTTATCAAAGGTGCAACATCACCTGAGTGTAATGGATTTAAGCTGCATGCGTCGCTAGAGAAACCCATCAATGCAACTGCAAAGTTACGAAAATGTAAATCATCGTACAACAAAATGTGGAAAGCCTAACAGACACAAAAACACGGAACTTTTTTCTCCATCACATATACGCTATACGGATAAAGTATATAAATGCATCTTTCTTCTTGGCATTAAGGTACCGTAAAGTAAAAACACAAGTGCAGCATTATTCTTCATGTCTTCCTCCTAATGTGGATTCAACATTTACCCTTGGGGTTGAAAATAAGAAACAAATTTAAACTGCATGTCGAGGAACTCCCTTAACTTAAATGGATCCGTATCACATAAAGAGCTTGAAAGTATAAGCTATCCCCATTTGGGATCAAACTTCTGGGGTTTAGTTTTTGGGTGTCATGTCGGTCGGGGCGGTCGGTAGTATATTCGACCTGTGTTGACCATTGGCACCGAGACCGACCGACATGGCACAACACAACTTCGGGACACAAAAAAGTGCAGACAGAGTTTAAAGTACAACCTATCAAATTTGTCATGATAATTATAGTATTCATCATGAACTTATATATACAAACATATGAACTGGCCTTCGTGCGTCTTTATGACGTCGCGTCGTTACAGATTTGTTCCTTTATACTTATTTGTATGGATTTTTGAACTTATAGCTATGGAAATTTAGTAAATCTCAAGTCGATCGCATGCACTTTAGCTCAAGTTTTGAGTAATAGCCGCTTTGGCCGCCCATGATAATAATAATAACCATTCAGTTTGGCATCATCGTTTCCTCGTCCGCCGTTTGTGGATATTGTTGTTGTTGTTGTTGTGGTCGGTCTGCTTCGTCTTCGTCGTCATCATCATCGTCGTCGTCGGGGTGATATATTAAACATATTTTACATTAAGAGATTCAAGTCATTTTGTTGGCTGCGAACATACGTGCAGTTTTATTTTTTATTTTTGTTAAAAATGTAAGGCACGTATAGTGTGGTTTTGCATATTAAGTATAGAGAGTTCCTCTATACAGAGGGTCTTTCGCGAATAGCATCTGCTGCGGAGATGACCGTCGATCATCTTGATGTGGACCAATTTCTCAATATGCATCATTCATTTGCTTTCAAAAATAATAAAAACGATGAACAAAATTGTAGGCATAAATGATGACAAGGGTGCAGGTAGTACAAGTATGTATATGAATAACCATATAACCGTCGAGACCATTTATGAGATATTTTAAGAATTTAAAGAACAAATTTTCTTGTCCTATTTTTGGCAATCCATCAAGATAAAGTTGCATTATAAGTTTACAGGATTTCAAAAACGATGGAGTATTTTCTGCGATATTCACTTTAAAAGCATTAAATTATATAAGTATCGTGGAACTAATAAATATTATTAAACAATTTATTTAAGTAGGTATCTGCATCAATTCGTAGGTGCTTCTTATAAAAACAATTTTTTTTATTTTATTTAAAAGTTGTCCATGCTAACCAATTAAAATGAAACATAAATAACTGGTTCGCTTCTACCTACTTGGTCTCATAACGAATACATAATAAATAATAATTATAATAATAATAATAATTCGTTTATTGTATAAATATGTGAAATGTTACAAGATATAAAATTTACAACGGTGAAAAAAAAATAACATATCAAACATGGCACCAGCCATCTGCTTGGTATTAAACTTAACAGTTTTTATATTTTGCACTTTTATAAATTTAAATAAAAATTAAATAAATATTTTTTAAAATTAATAATATGGTACTTAAATAAGCAAGTTATTGTAATAATACTAAAAACCTTTTTTTTTGTTGAAGATAACCAATGATTTCTTAACACGAGATAAAAAAGGTGCTCATGAGAATTCTTTTAATATCAGTAAGCGATACTTATAAGCTTCAACACTATAGTTGTACAATGTATTTCAGTCAAGTCCATTTAATATTCTTTTAGTTTGCTCTATGCTTAGAATTTTTTGCCCAAAATACCTCTCTCTTATTCTACTAAAAATTGGGCAAATAAACGTAAAATGAAAACAATCTTCTTTTTGATTCAAATTACACATTGAACAGAATTGGTTAACGTTTGCAGAATAGGGTGAACCATTCAGAAAAAGTGTTTCAGATCTAAGCCTAAAGATCAATGAGATCTTTTTGTAGCTGAATTCGTCCTTAAAATAGTTGAAACAAAGATTGTAATTGAGCTCTGAATACAAAACCCTGCTAGAGGAATTTCTCGCTTGGAGTATAAACTCATTTCGTTGCATCTCATCAAGTCTTTCCATAATTGTTGAGAACGAATTTTTTAGAGATGTCACTTCATTAACTGGGTGAAGAATCAGGTCACATCCACACTTTTGCCCTAAACGCTTCCATTCCTTACCCCAAAAATGGCTATACCTCATTTCGTATTCAATAAGTTTTTTTGCTAGTTTGTTTTCTCCAAGGCTCATAATTTTTAAAATATAGCTGGCTTGAAGATTATGTGTATAGTTGTGAAGTAGAGGTAGCCCACTCTCCAGATAAATAGCATAATTAGGTACATTTGAAGGAAGACAGAACATTTTTTTGATGAAAATACGAAGTGCTTTTTCCAGGTTTTCATAAAAATAACAACCCCAAACCTGTGCAGCGTAACACAGAGAGGATCTGACAACACTATTAAAAACTTGGTATTTGTTCGACAAAAGAATATTTTTATTTGACATAATGTGCTTCCACGATGCATTTACAAGAAATAATGCAGCCTTGTATTTATCTGGCAAATGTTTGTTAAAATTCATGTTGGCGTTATAGTGACCCCTAAGTATTTGAATTGTTTAACAACTTCAACTTCTTCTCCGTTATAAAACCACTTTTCTTCAGAGCCATACCGACCTCTACCGTTTCTAAAAATCATTATATTCGACTTTTGGATATTAATCAAAAGGTCCCAGTTTTTACAAAAATCAGATACTCTGTTTATCATAAGTTGCAGTGTTTTTGGAGATTCTGCAAAAATAACCACATCATCAGCATTAAAAAGAATTGTAACAGTTGTTTCTGCAATAAAAAATTCCTCCTGGTAAGGTATCAACAATGTCATTTATAAAAATTGAAAATATAAGTGCACTTAAGATGCAACCTTGTTTAACACCTGCAGTTGTATTAAACCACTCTTACATTTGGTGTCCATCCCACACTGTTGATTGTGTATTTTCATACAAAGAAATCAAAATATTAAGAGATTTGTATGAAATTCCTAAGCAGGACATCTTATAAAACAATGCATTTCTGTTAACAGAATCAAAAGCTGCCTTAAAATCAATGAAAAACACATATAATTTCTTTTTCGTACTGAGATACGATTTTGCAATGGTTGTGAGTGAAAAAATTTTATCATTCGTGGAATAATTTTTACGAAAACCAGCTTTAAATTATGTTGTTTCTAGTAACCCAGTTCTCTAACCGATTGAACATAATTCCACAGAATATTTTGGCAACACATTCATAAAAGAAATGCCTCGATAGTTTTCAACTTCATTAACAGGACCTTTTTTATGGAGCGGAAATATTATTGAGTGGTTAAATGAACTAGGAATTTCCTCTGTCATTAAAATTTTATTGTAGCTGTTTAATAGTATTGTGTGAAACCCTACACCAGCGTTTTTGAAGAACTCATAACTAACACGGTCATTTCCAGAAGCTTTATTTTCCTTAGCTTGTTTTAAGACTTCATTTAATTCTACCATAGAAAAATCTCTGTCTAACTGGTCGTTTTTTAAAAGTGGTTGTGCATAACTAAAGCTATAGTAAGTATCTTTAGCTTCAAAAGAAGGTTTTAAAAATATTTTGCAAGCTCATTTCCTGAAATTTTTACACCACAACTAAAATTCTGTCCATTAATTTGTTTCAGCAAGGACCAATATGACTTAGAATCTTTGGTTTGCGCCAACTGAAGAGCTTGTACTCTTTTATAATTTGCTCTTTTCTCCGAACATAATATTTTATACTTTTTGTTTGCTTCAATATACCAATACTTAATACTTAAATTCGAGGAATTTCTATATAAATGAAGCATATTAAATGATGCATCCCTTAACTTGCGACAGTCATTATCGAACCATTTTTGTGTCGGCCTAAATGAGCTTTTTGGAAATTGTGGTACTGAAGCATAAATACCATTTAATAAAAGTTCAAGTTTTTTTGATGGATTTTGCTCCTGAGCAATATCAATACAAGATAGATAGACATCTAGTTTTTCCTGGTAGACTCTTTCAAACCGTTTTCTCCACTTCAATTTAGGTAACAGTTGCAGTTCTCTTGATTCTAATTGACTTGGAAAGTGATAAATAAACTACGATTGGAAGGTGGTCAGAGAAAATTTGCGAGCATACTTGAAAGTCTTTGACATATCTAAGCCACCTGCTAGAAATTGCACACAAGTCAATAACTGTTTTTCCTAGGCTACCCACAAACGTAAAATCTCCTTTCGGATCTTTTTTAGAACATCCATTAAGGATTGACAAATCGAAGCTTTGAAAGAGATCAATTAGAATCCTCCCATTAACATTTTCTACTTCATCGTGTGATTCTCTTTGCAAAGCAAAGATGAAATTTGTGATTTACCAACTCGAGCATTAAAGTACCCTACCACCATTATATTTTCGTTAACCAATTCATTCAACACATTATTAAAAACAGTAAAATGATAATCCCAATTAGAACAATTGAGGTATGTTGGTACAATAAAAAAGTTTTCCAGGTTCAACTGACATTTTACAACTATAGTCCATCTTAAATCAATAAAACTTACATTTTTTAACGAGGATCTGTATCCAAAAATGCATCCACCTGATGCTCTACCTTTGCTATGTGTTCTTTGAGCTGAAATCCAATGTGTGTTAAATTCAGGAAAAAATTAAAAGAAATCATTGGTTTTGTCTTCTTCTAGATGGGTCTCAAAAAGAAAAAAAATATCAAATTTACATAAATATTCAAAAAAATCAACAAAGTCTTTTTTATTATTGATGCCATTAATGTTATAAGCTAATATATTAAAGTCTATGGATACATTTACATTTACATTTTGGCAGACAGCTGGTTTACGAATACATAATTATAAAATTAAAGTTAAATCATGACTAAAGCATTTCACTTAACAGTTACGCAGTAAAAAAGAAAAACTGTGAGGTTTTATGAAGATGGTACCTTTGTGAAGGGGATTTTGCGACTTTCTTTACTTTCAATGTCTGCAGGTATTAGTTATAAAATAAATAATTAAATATTGAATTATTAAATAATATTATACCTTTTATTATGAAATGATGTAGGTTTTTAATAAATTGAATCTATAAGAGCTATGATTTACTTAATTCTTTTAATAGTTATATCACCTTTTTTATACAGAAAACATATAGAAATGAACGTTGTACAGGGATAAAAACCTCATGTCTTAAAAAAAATGTTTTCAAACAATATTTGTATACTTTTTTTTACATTTAAGTCTTTTACCAAACAATTTGTTATAAAATGATATTATTATTACTATTACCTCCATCGCGCGTATAAAATATTTTAAAAACCAGAGAAAACAAAAAATAAAATACAAGACTGGAATGCATTTGTGGCTTAAAACTAGAAACGTAATGTTTATTAACGGGTTAATAATTTAATTGTATCTTTTTGAAATTAAATTTTTAAATATAAGGAAATATGTTTACACTACACTAGGGTAGGTCCTTATTTAGAAATGTTTGGAATTTTGTTTGCACCCGCCTTAAAAATTATCATAATAATAAAAAGTCTTGTAGAAATTTCCTTTGAAATCAATCAAGTAGTTGAAATTTCGCATACAAAATTCGTTGTTTCTTAGTTTTTTTTTTTATTATTTTACTAAGCGTTTTTAACAATGAAACATAAAAAAAGTACAAAAACCTTTAAGCCCTTATAACTTCGGATCAACGAATGCTACGTAAAAAAAAGTACACACAAAAATTTTGTTTTCCAAGCTCTAGAGGCGATATTTTTTTTTTTTTTTATTCATGTTCTTAAGCCATTTATTTTTGCTTAGCAACTAATTAGGTATAACAAAACGAAAAAATAACAAAAAGGCCAGTTTTTTTTTTGCAAAAAAAAAATCGCTCGAATTTTATGATTGAAATTGGTAGATGGGTTGACTCTGAGTATAGACAAAAAATCGGCGCGGCTTTAATTGTTGTGCGTCAGCCACTATTTTGAAAAACGCGATTTAGCTTATATCTCGAGAATGACTTATCGTAAAAATTTGCTTATATACATAGGTATACACGGTGTCCAGTAAATATTGGATAACCTTGGAATGCCTCATAGTAGACTTTATGACCGTCCTGAAAACTAATAAAAAAAAAAGTTTATCCCAACCACAAGAAAAGATATTTGCATTTTTTTGTTCAGTGCATTATTTTTTGAGTTACTTTACGTTTTTGAATAAGACGACTACAAGTAAATAAATTCTACCGTTCTACCGTAGCAATATTTAGCATTGTTTGTGCCAAAACATAAGAAGACAAACATTATAATAACTGCTGGAGTTCTTAGAGAACAAAACTACTGAACTTTGATTTTCGATGCAAAATGTGAAAGAAATTAATTTTTGAAAGTTAAATCATCTCTGGTATGAAAAAATGCATGAATACCTAAGTGGCCAACTATTTTAAAAATATGCGCGTTAAATGCGGATTTCAAAATGGTATAATTCATTATTGTATCTTGAACTAATAGGAAGTTATTGGTAAAAATCAGCAACAAGAGAGTCAATTTAGCAAAAACAAATGTTTTAAAAATTATCAAATTAAACGTGAAAATAATATCATGCTTCCAACATGGCAGATTCTTGATTGATTGCCTGTTTTTTTGATAAATCCAATCTCTTAACTTCTAAGTCCGATTGCAACATTACCAAAAATGTCAGCAAAATGCAAAAAACGGCTACATTTTCAAGCTTGTTTTGAATTATACCTGATCTATTGGGCCCTAACAAAACCATAAAATATTTTCGCAGTCGCTTTACGTTTATTTGTTATTTTCTTCCAACAAATAGTCTTTTGAGTTTTGAGCCAACTTTCAATCACTTGATCACTAAGTTAGAAAACAAAAGTAGATTTTTTTTTTTTTTAATTAAAAGAAAATGCTCAAACTGTTTTCCACCCATTCTAATACAGGTTCTGCACCTCCGAATAAATGAAAATCTTATTTCATGTTTTCATTTATTTCTGATGACCTGATGGGCTTGCTGTACACTATTTTCTTAATGCAGCCCCAATAAAAAATTAAGTTGATTTAGGTCTGGTGAACGGGTTGGCCATAAAATTGGCCCCATACCTCATGTCCATCATGCCTGTATCTCTGGCATGCACAAGATTGCATACCTCCTTTTAGAAGCTGATCTGTTATTGATTCGATTTATTAAATGCATCTCTTATAAGAAAATTAAGTTAGTAATAACCACTACAAAAATATTTGATGGTTTTTTAAAAGGCCAATTGAAGAGGTATAATTCAAAACAAGCTCGAAAATGTAGCCGTTTTTTTTCCGTTTGTTAACATTTTTGGTAATGTTGCATTCGGCCCTAGAAGTTAAAATCTTGGTTTTATCATTTGGACAATATAAGAAAGACAGGACATTAATCAAAAATCTACCATGTTCAACGCATAGTATTATTTTCACGTTTACAGTGCTTATTTTGAAAACTCTTGTTTTTGCTAATTTGGATTTTTACAAATAACTTGCTATTGGTTCTAGATACAATAATAAACTATATCATTTTGAAATCCGAATTCGACACGCATATCTTAAAAATAGTTCGCCACTTAGGTATTCATGCATTTTTTCATACCACAGATGATTTAACTTTTTCAAAAATTATTTTTTTTTCAAATTTTGCATCGAAAATCAAAGTTCAATAATTTTGTTCTCTAAGAATTCCAACAGTTATTATAATTTTTGACTTCTTATGTTTTGGCACAAACAATGCTAAATATTGCTTTTGCTACGAAAAAAAAAACGGTAGAATTCATTTACTTGTAGTCGTGTTATTCAAAAACGTAAAGTAACTCAAAAAATAATGCACTGAACAAAAAAATGCAAATATCTTTTCTTGTGGTTGGGATAGACTTTTTTTTATTAGTTTTTAGTCTAATGAGGCATTCCAAGGTTATCCATAATTTACTGGACACCCTGTATACCCATGTATATAAACAAATTTTTACGATAAGTCATTCTCGAGATATAAGCTAAATCGCGTTTTTCAAAATTGTGGCTGACGCACAACAATTAAAGCCGCGCCGATTTTTTGTCTATACTCAGAGTCAACCCATTTACCAATTCAATCATAAAATTCGAGCGGGTTTTGTTTGCAAAAAAAAAAAAACCAACTGGCCTTTTTGTTATTTTTTCGTGTTGTTATACCTAATTAGTTGCTAAGCAAAAATAAATGACTTAAAAACATGAATAAAAAAAAATAAAAACATATCACCTCTAGCGCTTGGAAAACATTCGTTGATCCGAATTTATAAGGGCTTAAAGTTTTTTTTGTACTTTTTTTATGTTTCATTGTTAAAAACGCTTAGTAAAATAATAAAAACTAAGTAACATCGCCTCTAGAAAAAGTTCTGTTCTACACAGTCCCATTTTTGTTTTCTTTTTTTAACCGTTAGTTTGGTCTTTCTGCCCGTTTAAAAAAAAAGTTAATTTTAAAATGTTAAAAAACTAATTAAAAAAAATATAACGTGATGCTTTGAAAAAGTGACGGACATCGCCCTTGAAAAATTATTTGCAAAGCATTTTGGTATTTCAAATTTTCCAATGTCATTGATACTTTTCGAGGTCTGCAACTTTAAAAGAAAAAAAAAAAAACTCGGATGCAGCTATCTTCAGCTTCATGGAATTGTTTTAATTGTTTCCTTAAGTTAACAAACCTTAGGACTGTTAAACTAAACTAGTATCGCCCACAATTTGTTTGAAAATTAAATCACATAACAATTTTTGTTAGCTTTAAATTTGTACAGTGATCGGCAGCGTAAAGATAAAAATGACCTACAGTGTGTCAGACATAGCGTTGCCAGGCGTCCCGGTTTACCCTGGACGTCCCGGATTTCAGGCATAAATTCAACTGTCCCGCCGCCGGGACAATTTTTTCCCTGGTTATGACTTAAACTCCCCCCAAAAAAAATGATCAACATATGTGTTTCAATTATACAGAACAATCGTTACATTGTGATTTAACCTTAAGAAATTGATTTTAAAATTTCAATCAAACAAAAGCAAAGACGGCTTTTACACATGGAAAGCAGTAGCATTTTAAAAAAAATATGAGATTGAAATGTTTTTTCTCGGAATATTGTGTGTTTATGTTAACAATGCTAACATTTTTGAAAAAGAATCATAATTTTTGATTGCATCCTGTGCAACAAAAGGATATTTTGCATATTTTAGTTCTAAGAAAAAAAAAAAAACAAAAATCATTCCCTTTACCTTCCACTTGACTTTATTCTTAGAAATAATTAGGCAGTGCATTTTGCGTTTAGGAAACATCAAGGCTCAGTTCACTTTTCTTATGACCGTGGTCCCTATAAGACAACTGTACTGTACTCAGCTACTATAAATCGAGTGCATATTCTAATTCCAAGAATAAAAAAAAAAAAAAACAATTCATAAATGCGCGCTGTATTGGAAGAACAGATCGCGAATAGAAGTAGTAGTTAGTATCGGAAAGTATTATGTATCGGAAAGTTTTATGTATCGGAAAAAGTTTTTATCTGCTAAAGAACTCGAAGAGTTATTGATGAACCCGAGTTCTGATGAAGACGAAGAAATAAATTTGAATTTGGATGCTGCAGTTCGTACACACATTATAATTTTACCTCCAAAGATGATGCTGTTAGTGATAATGATGAAATAGATGATAATGTGCAGCTTTTCGAGGATGGAAACATGTTCCCAAATGAATTGGCTGGTGAAATTGAGCTGGGATGCAGGTTTGATGATTTAAATTCTCAAAATCCTGAAGACATATACGATGAACCGGAAGTCGATGTTGTACCAAATGATTTAAACAGTGCATCAACATCCCAAAACGTCGCTTCAACTTCTAAAAAAGAATCGACATGTCTTCATTATATGTTACCGAAGGGGTCAAAAAGCCATCGTGTTCAATTTTCAAAAAAAAAAAAACAACAAATTGAAAAAAAGAGAAAGCAGTTCAACATTCCAATGCCAAATGCAATATGTGAATACAACATAACGATGGGTGAAGCTGACTTCTTTGCATTTGCAAAAAATTTTCCAAGGAAAACACCACCGATGCCACAACTAGAATTTAGAACGTTTGTTGTAGATTCCCTGTTGCGATCGAAAACAAACACTGAACCTGTGATTCAAACGGAAGGAAACCCGAAGTGGCGCGTTTCGACAACATCAAACATATGTCATCAAAACAGAAAAGCGTCTCCGATGTCGCAAGTGTTCCAGCCAAACCGTTTTTTCCTGCAAGAAATGTGATATCTCGCTTCATCCAAAATGCTTCGATGAATACCACAAAAATAACCATTCTTTGTAAACAAAATGGGGCATATTCATAGTCATTTTAGACCTGGGTCTAAGTTAAACATAGCTTTGGTTGAATTTTCGGACGTTGAATCTATTTGTTTAAGGTTATCATTTCAAAATATTTGAAGCTATTTGTGTAGTATACCAAGTTAGTTATCTTATAAAAATATAAAACCAACATTTTGTAATTAAAATCGGTCTGTATTCGTTGAGCCAAAATTGTCTTAAACTGTAGTTTAGTTAAACCTGGGTCTATCTGCGACTATGAATATGCCCCAATATATCTTAATATAATGTATAACTTATTACGAATTTTGTCATTTTATTTTCAACCATCTTTCATTACCCAGTATATCTATATTAAATTAATTTCTTCATAAGAATATTCAAATAAAATGAATTCATACTCCATGTAAAAAAATGTATTTTAATAATTTTGATACCCCTTTAGGCGAGCGTTGCGAATACGCAACGTAAATTTTCCGGAAAACCAGAAGCTTTTCCAAATTTTTTTTTTCAGATTTCCTCTATAATTAGACCAAAAATAGATAATGTGTAAAATTTCAATTTTCTAAGTCAACTGGAACTGGTAGCCGCCGGAAATGGGTTAACGAAGAACATATTTTTACAACCTGACAGCTGTCATTTAAAATGAGAAAATATTGTTTGAAGACAAATAGGTATTTGCAAATTGTGTTTCGCAATTGTTTTGCTAAAACAGTATTTTCACAAATGGTTCTAAATTCTAAAATGGACGGATGAAAGAAATAAATGCTTCCCTGAATTGATTAGAGGTGAATTACTTACAACATTTAACTTTGACTTTACGTGTTCAAAATTTAACAATTATGTACAAAATAATACTGAAATAATTAAATATGCCAAAAATTCCTTAAAATATAATTTTGTGAAACATAAGGTTTTTATCTGTATAAATACTTATAGTCTAGGAAAGAGAGAAAATTTAATATGGGCAAGTGGAAACAATTTAATTTATGAAATTTTATTGCTGGTATCGACGCAGAACTTTATCCTCAACAACATATCCAAAGTCCCCCAAAATCCCCGCATTGGTTTTTTGTATAGACGCATTTAAAGAGGTGGGGAGGGGAGAAGGCGGGAGTTTATCAAGCTTATACAATGATAATACAATCTAATCATATGACACATGTTTTTAGGGTACTTTTTAATGCTGATTCTAAAGAGACCAAAACTGGAAGGATACATGTATCCCGTAGAAAGTTAAAGGTCGTTTTATGGATTGATGACTTTTTTTTAAGTACAACAAGTAAAATATTACCCAAATCCATTTTAATATAAATGTTTCATTTGACATGTTTACCAAGAATCAAAAGAGTCCCCAAAAATATATGTGGTTAAAGGGTGTTTTTTTGACGGGGAGATGCAAGTGAGTGATTATTACCATAACATCTATGAACAAATTCTGACACTTATGAAATTTGCTAAAAATATTAAAGTTATATTGGCACCCAAGGATCAAGAGAGTCAATACAAATATCTAAGGTCCAAGATTGTTTTTGAGGGTGTAATGTTTGACCTGCTTAAAGGAAAAAACAGTAATTTTTGCTTCAAAATTAATCTAACTTTTTTCTAGTGCGCTTGTATCATAATGGTTTTTCTTTCATTAGATTCGGCGTTAAAAAATAGCTTTAAAACATATATCATATGTCATATGTACCATCTCGATTAGGTACACTAAAATACAATTTTTCGTAAGACCTAACATTTTGCTCCGTATAGGGCAGGTCATACATCTCTCTCTAAAAAAAACTCTTTGGTTATTTTAATGGACTCTTTTGAAACATGCGAACCATGACATATTTAATATTTTTAGCAAATTTCATCAGTGTCAAAACTTATTCATATATGTTATGGTTACAATGACACCCGCCTTTTCCCCCTCCACACCTCTTTAAATGCGTCTATACAAAAAACCAATGCTGGGACTTTGGGGGCCTTGTTTGGGGGATATGTTGTTGAGGATAAAATTCTGCGTCATTACCAACAATAAAATTTCATGAATTAATTTGTTCCCGGTGAGATCCTATCTTTGTTAGACTATTAATGTAATTACAAAACAACTGATCGTTTATGTAAAATTAAATTACACTATCTAATAATTTAAACTATAAAAATGTATTCATTTTGAAGTAGAAGTTTTTATTTTTAAGTTTTATGAATGAATTTTATTTTATAATCAAAATACTCGTACCTATTCAACGTAATGTTCAAAAAATGTATTTGTTTAGGCATTAATGGAAGAAATTATATATTTTAATATGTATGCATTTTATAGTCCCGGGAAAACTGTTGAAATTCCCGGATTTTGAATTACTTAAGCCATTTGTCCCGCCTTGTTTGTAAGAAAAATCTGGCAAAGCTCGTCAGGTTAGGGCTGCCAGACGTCCCGATTTTGGCGGGACAGTCCCGATATTTGAACCCTGTCCCGATATCTGTCCCGATTTACAAAATGTCCCGATTCTGTCCCGACTTTCCATTCTTACAAAATTCGAAGTTTTAATCAAAACTAACATTATTATAATGTAAAAGTCCAAAAACTGATTTTCGACAAATGACGTCCGTCGATTAGTTTGTTTGTGCGTCCTCATTAATAACGAGCTAGATCCTAAGCGAAGCGGTGGTTTGTTTGAAATTTGGTGTGAATCATTCTACATTATTCCCAAGGAGTGAATAACATAGATTTTTTTTAATATTAGATAGAACGGTTATACAAATATGTCGGTCCTATCAAGTTGTCTCGAAAACGGCTATAATGGTTTTGATAAAATTTCGTACATGTAAGTCCTAGAACAGTTTTATAACACCAGCTTACACTGCATACGTTTTTGCCAAAAAAAATCGAAGCACTGAATATCTCGTTATTGGCTTTTTTGGTTTTGTCAAAATTTGGAATTCGGTAGGTACCTACTTCTAAGTAAACTAAAAAATATTGGTCAACATTTTAAACAGCCTAATACTAAGGGTTAAGCATGATAACATTTTTCTAATTTTAAAACAGTTAAGTAAAATTTTTCTAAATTTTAAATATTTTTGAAATTGTAGAACACGTCCAAAAAAGTACGGCTCGTTCAAAAAATTCGTAAACATACCTCATTTTGAGATTTAGAAACGTTAATAGGTGTCATATGGCTTTTTGACAAAATAGATTTTTATTTAAGTAAAGTGTTATGAGATAGTACGGTGCTAAACTCGTTTTAATTTAAGCTGGCCATAAACGACGAACATGCTCTTGCTCGCCATATTTTCGTCGTCTATGGGGTGGCTCGCGAACCGCTCACCGTTGGCGAAAAATTTCCATTTTCTCGTGTTCGTTTCCTTCGATGTTCGTCGTGTATGGGCATGTTCGCGAGCAATTCTCATTTCTTCTGCGTATATCCCGGGTTCACATGAAGAGAAGAATTTATAGAATTATTGCGGTGTGAAAGTGCAATTTGGGATTCAAGAAATGAATGTTCGCCAAATATGTTCGTCGTCTATGGGGTAAAGCAAAGGAGTATGTTCGGCGACCATGTTCGTCGTTTATGGCCAGCTTTAGCAAAATACATTAATTAAACTAAAATGTTGCACTATTACATTTACGATTTGTATAAAAATAGATTTTTTTAATGTCCCGATTTTTGGGCCCTGGCGTCCCGATATTAACCAAATTTTATGTGGCAGCCCTAAGTCAGGTATATTCTGCACATTTCAGCACCTACTTTCCAACCATTTGAAATTTATAAAGATCGATCGGTTGGATAGTTTTTGAGCAAAGGGTACCACAAAATTTTGAAAGGCTATTTATATATAGATATTTTATTTATGTTAACAACAACTCCCAAGTTCCCAAATAACGGTTGGACGAGAGTACCATTAATAAACATTTATCGGATTATTTTTTATATAAAATAGACTTTCCTAAATTTGTATATAAATCGCATGAATTTTTTTTTGGTAAAATATGTTTTTTTAAGCATTCTAGAAAGTATTAAAAATTGATTTATACCAAATTTAAAAATAAATTGAGCAAGTAGTTTTCGAAATCTTCGCGACATAAATTATTATAAAAGTTACGTACAAATGATCGGCAAAAAGATTTCGAATGGTCAAAATGTCGACTTTTATATTTTTTTTTTTTTAAATTTATATGTCTTTAATTTTTGGATCTATCAAAAAAATATAGAAATTATTAAATCTTGACTTGCAAAAATTTCGACTACCTTGAAAAACAGTCGAAAAAAATATCGACTTGTCGATTTCTTTTCTTAGAAATTTCTTGTTTGAAGTCGACGCGAAACCAGTCAGTAAGAGATTTTATTAGTCGACATTTTGAACCAATTGTAGTTTAGGGATTGATGTATGCAAGTGCGCGCTTGTGCGTGAACATCATTCCCTAAACCATAATCTGTATTCAAAATGTGGACTGTAAAAATTATGACTATCAGAATGTTGCCTATTAAAATGTTGATTAACGTCGATATTTTAAAAAATCGTTCCGTTTTTTTTTTGGATATTTTGGCCAGTGGTCTTTTAACCAGTCGGCAGTTTTGCTATAGAGATAAGGAAGGTCGAACTTATGGAGTCGATATTTTGAATTGGCATTCAGTACAATAAAACGGTAATTTTTGTCAAAATTGTTTGAATATCTTAACATTTCATAAGGTATTTTTAAAGTTAATTAATTTTCAATACACACAACGACCACTTTATAGACCTTATTTATTATGAAATTATTCTTGTAGGTAAATTTCTTTTCTTAACAAAAATTTACACGTATCTTACCTGCATTTTGTCTATACCCATTTTAAATCGATTAACAACTCTTGTATAGGAATCTCTAAAGGAATCCCGCCTCAAATCGGTTAACACTAAATCAAATCATTGACCTGTATCAGAAGGTAATCAATCAGAAAATTTAAATTACATAAACACCAAGACAATATATCACATCGATGATGATACACCCTGTAATTACATTTCTTTGGCTTATAATAGATGGCAGAGGTATAGAGCTATATACAGCACATTACACACCTTTTGGCATAGGCTTCAATCTAAAAACACACCGCATATCAGACTATCGATGGATGACTTGGATTGGATATCCTCCATAACATAAAATTACTCACAGATAATATTAAACCGGGATCATCGATGATGATGAATATTAGGATGTGATGGAAAATATGTTAGAAAAATGTAGGTATATTGTCGTGAAGATGTGCGAGATTCACTTTGATAGATGCATGGTCGAGCACATGACAGAATAATGAGACCTTAATTGGATTTTGTCGATGATTGTGGCACGAATTAAAGGAATTTTTGCAAAGAAGCTTTTTATACTTCCAGGAAAAATATGGTGGGTTTTAAATATTTGTAATTGCTCTTACGGTGCCATTGAATAACTAAGGAACTTGTTTTCGTGTCTTAAAGTATACAAAATAATGTTATAAGAACAAGTCTCCGTTTAATAATTCAAACGGAGACTTTAATACACACATGGTGAGAAATAAGTCCTATTTAAGAAGTGAAAGAAGTAGGTTTTATAAACTAAGGCAAAAGTTCAAGCAAAATAACTGTAAAATGGCTTTTCCTTGCAAATTTTCCATCAATAAAGAAAAGTTGACTGTCAAGAAGAAGAGATTCTTTACTTGGCGCAGTTTTTCCCTTTTTTAGACATCCCATAATACCTGTCAATATTGTAGGATGAAATTGAAAAAAAATGTAATGCCCTGTTTTCGAAGAATCAAGAAAATCAAGAGACCATCCTGCCCAAGGCGAATAATTTTGAATTTCGGTATTGAATTTGGCTAACAACAATTCTCGTGATACTCCAAGCCAATTATGTACATTTGAAACCAAATGAAACAAAAAAAATATTTAAATCAATAATTTTCTCCCCTGATTTCATATGTATAGTACCATATTCTCACAAAGGCAATTGGGGGTGACGCAGTGCGAAACCCAAAAATCTCTTCAAATTATTGCTTGACTCATGGTTGGAGAGAGAGAATACACCAGACCAACTATACCTACACCTTTACCTTCTTGTATAACAGAGGTTAAAGGCGGAGAAGGCGGACAACTCAGTTGCTTCCTCTAATTGTAGATGCATGCCATACCATTAAGCCATTACCAGAGTCTTCAGTCGTCGTCCAGACAAGACAACCAAGACAATCCCGACCACAACTCGAGCAGTGATGATGCACTGCATCTTTATACTATATACCTACTTGTAACCAGCTTTTAATGTCAGTTCATCGCAGAGCGAGTATGGCTGTATAAATGTACGATCGAGGATGGGTGCTGCATGCCTCGAATATCGTTTTGCGCACGCAAGCTCGTGCTGGTTTCAGGCGAGAAAATAATGCCGCTTCACTCCATTTCAATCGGAGTTGCAGCAGTCAATGGGGAATTATTATATATCAGGCAGGACAGGCACCAGGACTCATTGGCAACCGCGGGCGGCTAGCATCAGGCTTACTTTACATTTATTTTTCTGTGTTGATATTGTTTTCATTGTGAATTGAATACCATGGTGAATAGCATTTTATCACTTTTCGCGGTCTGCTAAGAAATAATATACTCCCAAAAGCACTATCTTAGGAATTTAACAAATTAATATTATTTTACAGCGGCTTTCTTTGTGAGTAGGTACTTTTTAGTCATGAGGAATAAGTAATGCCAAAGAGAATTGTCTAGAAACCTCTTAAGTTGTCCTATATTCTTGGAGCTTACGCTATTTAGTTTCGGAAGTTTTAAGAAATACAAAAATTACTTTTGGTTTTTGCTTATTTGACAAATTCTTCGTTAAATTTCCAATTTCTCATCATACTAGATAAAAATTCACCAAAACATTGCCAAGTTATAGCAAAAGGTGCAACTATTGGTTTTGTTGATAAAAATAGGAGATGGAAAAAAGCATAGAAATGTTAACTGAAAGTTTCACACCAAAAAAAAACTGCTAACCTGCGAGTATACTGCCATCCTAAAGAAAAAGGGCGTATCTCAATTGTTGTAGTTTTGAGATAAATGCATTTTACTGTTTTGGGTTTTTATGAAAAAGAGCCAAAAATGGATTATGCTTATTTTCATTCGTCATTTGAACCATTTCCAGTCGGAAATATGATTTTTTGACACAAAAATAAAACACTGTTTAATGATTCCAAATATGACTGATGTAATAATAGTCAAACTAAGTTTATATTAAAATTCATAGCTTACACAATTACTTTTTTTTGTTCAATTTATCGTTGACAATTAACACTTCTTGTAAAATGAAGTAAAGTATTTAGGTACTAGACAAATTAGGGATTTGGACATAAATCTTAAAATCCCAAAGGGCAAAACCTTATAATCTTGAACACCGAACGCCCAAAACACTCAATACCCAAATTTCGAATTCTAGGATCTTGAAATAAAAATAATAATCAATAAGTTTCTTAGTTTAAGTAAAATATAAATAAATAAATAACCCCAACAAAGAACTTGTTGAATACACAATACCGAATGGAGCCATGTCGAGTCTCGGCATCCCTGCCAAACTCGTCCGCCTGTGCAGGATGACGATGGAGAAATCTCGCTGCTCCGTCAAAATTGGTAAGAACACCACCGATTCCTTTGATGTTGAGAATGGATTGAGGCAAGGCGACGCGTTATCATGCAACCTATTCAACATCGTTCTTGAAGCCATTGTACGCAACGCACATGTCAACACCAGCGGTACAATCTATCAAAAGTCCGTTCAATTGCTTGCGTATGCGGATGACATAGACATTGTCGGCAGAACGAAGCGAGCTGTGGCAGGGGCATTTGCGAGCATTGAATCAGAGGCGGCTAGAATGGGATTGGCGGTTAATGAGGACAAGACGAAGTATATGCTGTCATCGAGAGAGGACTCTCAACATCGTCGACTCGGGCAAAATATCACGATGGACAGATATAACTTCGAAGTTGTCAAGGACTTTGTCTACCTGGGCTCCACTATTACATCGCAGAATGACATCAGTGCAGAGATCAAGCGAAGAATTACTCTTGCCAACCGCTGTTTCTTCGGTCTCTCAGAGAACCAAGGAGACTCTATACAAAACCCTAATCATCCCGGTCCTGCTTTATGGGTCAGAAGCATGGACACTGAAAGATTCGGATAAAAATCTGCTAGGGTGCTTTGAGAGGAAGATTCTTCGTGTGATTTTCGGTCCGGTGTGTATCGAAGGAGTATGGAGGAGAAGATTCAACGACGAGCTATACGGGCTATACAGTGACGTTGACCTGGTCAAAAAGCTGAAAATACAGCGGCTGAGTTGGCTGGGGCACGTGGAGCGTATGGACAGCAACGCACCTGTCCGACGAGTCTTCGAATCCAAACCCGATGGGGTACGCAGCAGGGGGAAGAACCCGTAACAGGTGGCGCAATCAAGTGAATGACGACATCAAAGCACTCGGTGTGCGCAACTGGAAGCGGCTAGCTAGGGACATAGCTGGCTGGAGGGGCTTGTTAGTTGAGGCCGAAGCCCATCCTGGGCTGTGAGCGCCATCAAAAGTAAAGTAAGTAAGTAAGAATGGCTTATAGTTTCAGTCATTTTGTTAGTTTAGTCCGCAAAGTGTTTGAGGAGTTTTAAAAAGTTCATTTTTGTAGATTTTGAATTGCGCCCAAAAACTGTTATTCGACAAATATCTCCTTTACGCTAAATTTTACGATAAAAACAGTTATATGATAAATTAAAGCTAAGAAAATTTCCTACATTTTTATATTGCACTGACTCAGTAACTCCTGGGTGGACCAAGGTTTTGCAAATTCCACGTCTTCAGAACCGAAAACTAAAAAAATTCTTTACCACTTTTCTGAAAATTTCAATTTATCAATAGAGTTGTTATTCTTTTGAATTTTAAAATAGTGTTTAAACGAAACGTCACAGGTTGTTAAAAGTTATGAATGACAAACATACGTCAAAATAATGTAGCCAACCCAAAAGGTACGCGACAAAAATGTTTTGACAGATCCGCGATATGCTTTCAGCCCTTACGAAAAAAAATGTAAGACACACAATTGAATGAATATTTTAGTTTTATTTTATCTCTAACTTTTTCCTTCACCAATAAAAATGTTTTTAGCTAAAATCTTCGTATTCTTGTCGGTAAAAAACGCATAACAAATGCAAAACTCAAAAGGAGTTTCAATTGAAAGACGACGATATAAGATTAATTGCCTTATTCAAAGTGTTATTAGATATGTTTTTTGAGACAATGTATAGCAACTCAGCAAAATGTTTACACGGAAAACACAAACAAAACTCTGTATAGTATAATTCGTTTTGTTATTGTTTTGCGTGTAAATATTTTGCAGATTTGCTATATACACTCTCTCAATAAAACGCCTATTATTTTATTTTGTAAAGGCTACCTACACAGCATGATTCTAGAAGCCCTTAGCTCAAATTGTATAAACAAAATTCTTAGGGCTCGTTTCACAAACATTCGCTTTCATTCGGTTCGGTCTCTATTCAGTTTGTATTCGGCTGTGCCTGATATGTGTGAAACGATAAAACGGAGCTCTACGGTTTCTATTAGGTTTATATTTTTGCCGTTTTATCGTTTCACACATATCGGGCACAGCCGAATACAAACCGAATAGAGACCGAACCGAATGAAACCGAATGTGTGTGAAACGAGCCTTAAAGTTCTAAATCCCTTATTTGGACTTTTATGACACTGAATAGAAAAAGGACTGCCAATATTTTTGTTTATAAAAAAGACATTATGTATCATTCTTGACTTCAAAGGAGATGGCCAAAAATCGACAAGAATGAAATGCTTACTAATAGTTAATTAGATAAGAGTATGACGTCTTCAAAAGGGCAACCACGAAATACATCGGGTGTAGGAGCTATGAGCCATTTTGTGATCAAAAGAGGCACCTTAGACAACTGTTATTATTTTGTTCCTATATATTTATTAATTTTGTTTGGGTCTAGAAATAATAGAAGCCGTATTTTTTGAAAGAGTGACTAGCCACTCAGTAAAAGCTTTACACGGAAAACACAAACAAAATTCTCTATAATAATTTGTTTGTTTATTGTTTTTCGTGTAAACATTTTGCTGAGTTGCTAATCACTCTCTCAAAAAACACGGCTAGACAACAGCATCATGGCTGTTGGAAAAGAAGGTAGCAATCGATAGCCTTGGTCAAACAATTACAAAAGCACTATTAGTATAGGAAACATTTTGCATTGGTTAGAAAATGCACTTTTTGGGTGCATTTTGATATCCGATGGTTTATCGATGTAACGATTACATATTTTTGAACAACTTACTAAGCCTTCACAACCCACGTATGCATAACTTTGTTTTGTCGACTCTAAAGGTTTTTTTCTTGGCAATCTCCTTTATCAGTAACATTAAATTCTGTCTAGGTATTTGCGTAGTTGGCCTTCAATTAAATAAAATATTCGACTAAATGAGCTTGTTTATTACCTTCCTTCTCAAAACTAAAAAGCCATCTGTACCCTATTTTCAAAATTCTTACAAATTGTCTTTTAAAACTTTTGAAAATAAAGAAAAAATAGTTATTTTAGCTCCCGTGTTTAAAAAAAATGACACCATGGAATATGAACTTTCTGGGCTCAAACTAAATGCAATTGCTTACTGCTCCATTTGAGTCCGGAACATTCTTATTGCATGGTGTAGTTTTCCTAAACACGGTTAGCTACCGTATTTATAACAATTTTTTCCTTATGAATAAGGGTGTAAGAAAACATCAAGCTACATTAATTATTAATTTGTTTGTTTCATGTCTTAAATTAAAGATTAGGCATTTTACTGTTTTCATTCATCTACAGCTTGAAACTAGAAAAATGTTATTTCGGGCCTTAATGAAAAATACCAGCAGAATAGTTAGATACTTTATTCAAATAAAGTATTATAGTTGTAAAAGTTTATTAATGACGAAATGTAGGACATTGATGCCAGTTTTTATCGTAGCATTTCTCTGAAAGGAGATATAGTCGAAAAACTGTTTTTGGCGGTGGCGTTGTCAGTGTACAATTTTTTTAATCTATATATTAATACGTGGTGACTAAATTTTGTAGTTCATTTTACAGCCCTATTCTGCCGTTGTGAGGCACACAAGTCACAATTTAGTTTGAGCTTGTTTTTGTATAAGGCGGTTTTTGTTCGTATTCTGTGGAAGCCTTCATAAGAAACCTCACAAGAACAACGTGAGTTTTGATCTGCTCCTTGGCAGATCAAAACTCACGTTGTTCTTGTGAGGTTTCTTATGAAGGCTTTTAAATTTTTATGAGGCGAGTTTATCTCGAGTTATGAGGTGATTGTGACTTGTGAGGCATCAGTGAGGTTGCTAGAATAAGGCTGTTAAGCACACTTAAACAAATCGAATCACAGTAAAACCTATATCAATGGAAAGGTAATTTCGAGTAGATGTGCCGAATATAAGTTTTAATTTTGAGCATTGCGTTTAAAGCAAGTAAAACGCAGTTTTAATTTATGTACAAATCGCCTATGCATAACAACGCAGTCACAATTATTGATTCTTTCAATTCCACACCATATATATGCATGTATTAGTGCGCGTAAAATGTATCTATATTGTGGGTAAAATTTCCACACCGTTTATGCATGTATTGATCAGTTGGCATACTCCTTTCCTTTCTCTTCTAATAACTGACAGACAGCCAAAGAAAGTTTCTGGAAGAACCCTTTGCAATATCGGCATGACTTTTTGTTTCCATATTTGGTTAATTTTAAGTGCCGTACACACGAATGTAACATAAGGGGTATTCATGCTAACGCGTAAAACCCAGATAAAGCGTAGAAACAATAGAATTTTATACAAAAGTTTATATAAAAAATTGGTTTATAAGCTTTATATGGATTTTATGCGCTTGCATGAATATTATTATTATGCTGCACTTACACGAATTAATTTTAGGTGCCGTTCACACAAATGAACATTGTCAATATTATGATGCATTTACACGAATGGCAGATTGACATTTTTCTGCCAGTATGCTGTCAATGGAATGAGCAAATTCATTCTTTGGCAGTATAATGGCAGAAATACTGACAATTTTTCAATAGTGCAAATGGGGTATTAAGGCTAACCTATCTTCGCCTACTTTTTCCAAAAACTGAGAAATAAACATAAGTGAAAAAGAAACCTTGCAATATAACAAACGTAAATTGATTTGACAGATAATTTTAGTCGCCATATAAGATTTTTAACTGTTTTTTAGCAAGCAGATGTTTTTACCATAGATATTTATTTCTCACTTTTGTACTTTTGTAGAAATTAGCCCTTATTTTTACTTTTCTTTTTTGGTTTTTCGTATTGTGCAATACATCGATTGAAGGGTGGTATAATTTCTGTATCACGAATATGCCACTTTTTAGTAGTTTAGCCGCAAATTGAGTGTAAAGTGAAAAAATGTGTCAATTTGTATGCCTCTAGGAGGTTTAGTTTGGCCGAAAATAGCATTTAAAGATAAAAGTCGGTTTTTCATATCATGCGTTAGGTATGTAGGTAGGTAGGTAGAAATGGCGGCCACGGGCAGTCTAGCCCATAGCCCAATTTGCGCTGAAGTGCGCCGTTTTGATACCATAACTCGTTTGAACCTGTGGATGGAATTGAAGAGAGAAAATATGGGCATATCCTCCCCTTTTTATTTAGTTTAGAATAGAATTTTGTTGTAGCTTTTAGAACAATCATCATAAAGTGAATCACTCACTCATCCAGATCAGCACCCGCACCCGCACCATCCACAGTTAGCCCACTTGGCAGTTCGTTGGCTGGCACTGGAGCGTCCACTGATCTGATTGGATGATCATCCGGCCGCTGGGCACCACAAACCCCCACCAGAACCCTTATGCGCTAAATCGGTTGAAAGCTTTTGCATTTATAAGTCACTAGGACACTCAGTTTTGCCGATTGGTGTTTGTGCAGAAAATTGGGAATCTTTATTGAACGGCTTTTATATAGGTAAATGGTCGAATTTTGACCACTGGGCGATACCAGTACTCATTAAATACGCAAAATAAGAAAATAATATCTATTTTTATATTGCTTTTTGTAAAATACGAACTTTCACTCACAATCGGAATTTTTTTGTTGTTGACAGTATTAACTTTTAAAAAATGTTAATAAATTTGTATCTATCGTTATACTGGTTGATGTGCAGGACTCTCAAACAATATATAGTGTAACACACTCTCTCAATTAATTAGGTCAATTTGATTGTTCGTTGTAATTCACCAGAGCTGAAATTTGAAGTACCTAATTTATAAAATGAACAACCACACCAGGAACTATACCTAATTTCCTTATCTGTTTTTTGAACGAGTCTCGAATTTCATAAAATACCAAACAAAATTGTTCACGAATTCATATGTTTGTTTTTTTTTTTCATCCCTAAAAAGCAACCATCAAGGATTTTCATATTTGCATTCACCCTTATGATATAATAAACTCGAAAAATAATCTGCCGTTAATAATTGTTCAATTAGTTGATACCATTATCTGCACCAACGCCCGCTTATTAGTAAAAAACTGACATTGTGAAATGATATGAATACGTACATCTCTTCAGCATAAAAAGTTCTGAATATCATATTTTTCCACATTATCCCATCATTTCATTCAGGACCCGTGAATAATTCTAACGCGATACCAACCATTCACATTCTGATATGATGATGATGAACTTCACCATCTCCCAATAGAGGGGTGCTATACGTGTCAATAATTTTTGTAGTTGGAAACGCAAAAAAAAAACCTGCCACGTGACCATGTTTATCCTATTTGAAGCGTAGTCAAGACTGGTTAAGTCTTATTCTGGATGGAACAAGCCGAAAAGACACATTCATCCGAGACAACAAAAATTCGTACCTCATCCCACCATCAACTCAAGAGTTTGTTATTCAAACGGCACATGCAAAAGAAAAAGGGAGGGAGGAGGACTCTTGTAGTTTATATACTTACATTCTTTTTTGTTCCTGCTACAACCAGCAATGTTCACCTGGAAGAAAGGAGAGAGGGGAATCAACCGGGTATCCAAATCCAATCCTCTGCTGGTTCTCATCCTCAACATCTCGTACAATCAGTTATTGGTTTAAAGCTAAAGGTTGGCCACAATGCAAAAGGGATACATTACGTTGGTCACGTGTCTCGTGTTTGGCCAACGTACTTTATTAATTTTATAAAAAATGAAGTACCTTTTGACATGTCGACGTCGCGTCGGATGATGATGATGATGCTCCTAACAGAAGAGTGTTTACCTTTTCCTGGGCTGGATCAACGAGATCTCGACATTCAACAGACTCTTCGACCCTTTCTGCCCTCCTTATAGGTATATGGATTAAGAAATATCTTTAATTATTATACGGAGCCGCTTTGGTATCTTCATTGATTTTCGAATTCGCACGAAAATCACGTAAAATGATTTACACTCTGGCACTCCAATGTTATGCGGACGGACATTAATTCTCTGGGATAACTTTATTTAATGTGGCCAAGTAACAAATTTGTCAATGGGGGTTGGCACGCGCATGTTCCTTCACAAGGCTTCCAGCTGTTAGAGGCAACGCCGACGCGCCACCGCCTCTGCCACCACCACAGCTCCGCTGACCGAATGATTTGACTTTGGATTCCTTGAGATGGTCAAGACTTTGTGGAGTTGGACTCTATATGCAGAGAATATATTGAAACTGACGATATTGGGACAAGAGGAGACTTAACTTTATTGGCTAAGTGAAAAGGATGATTACTATGGGGGGCCAGCAGCAATATATAAATATAGGATGGGGGACCCCTGTCGTTAAACGGGCACCCCTCGGGGATTTTATACACGCATATAGTTGCTAGGTGTTTCGACAGGCATAATATCCACCGATGACTAGGGTTAACATGGTGTACCTTAACACGATTAGCGATTTTCACTGCGTTTAGTAATAATTTTTAATTCACGCACCTTGACATGACATCGAGAAAGATGTTTGCGGCTTCATTCAGCGGGATGCGATTATGATGCGTGGAACAGTCAAACGGGTTGAGCATGAGTCAATTGAGACATTTATTTTTATTTTTAATAGAAATAGCAATAATATGGTATATTTTGATTGCTTTCTTTTTATAATTGATCATTATTTGGGAGGACTGGTGAATTAGAGCCCATGATTATTTTATTTTAATTAAAGGACCAAACCTTACATTTCTTGAACTAACTGTTGATAGTTCTTAGGTTTTTTGGACTATTATTTAATATAATGGTTGCTATGTATTAAGACGGAGGCACAAATGCTCCATTTTTTGTCGAAAATTAAAAATGTGTAGGCCTGGCGAGAAAAGTCTCGGTCTCGATCTCGGTCTCGCATGACCAAACCGAGACTGGCTTTTGAGCAACCGAGACGAGACCGAGACGAGACTGTATATTTGGACCGAAATTTACAGAGAGTCTAATAAATTATAAAAATATCCAATTTCAGTTAAATATTTATTTTCTTTTGCAAGTATTCAAACCATAATCGAAAATATTTCGTTCCAAAATCAACAGGTTGTTCGGAAATCGTATTTTTCGGAGACGAGACTGGGACGAGAATTAAGTATACGAGATCGACACGTGACCGAGACGAGACTGAAAATTTTCGATTTTAACGAGACCGAGACGAGACTAACTAAAGTCTCGCAGAGTCTCGTCTCATGGCCAGCCCCATAAAATGTGGAACTTGCTTCGAAATTTTCTGTATATTCAGGTTGTAATTTAATATTTGAAGTTTCAAATGTTTTGAACAGAATATGAAAAATTCGAACTCAGCAGGATGTCGATCAGTGAAAGACCAGAACAAAACTTCAATATACGCCAGTCTAAAATAAACACCACGTCGGATATATGAACGAGAAGTTCAGGAACATATCCAAATTCATACTACATTTATTATGTTAGCACAAATTCTTAAAAGCAGTCGAAATTTCATGCGACTCGGAGAGAGTTATAATCAAGGAGCAAAATTGTGTTTAAAAATAAAAACAAATTATTTTATTAAGCGATGCAGTGGAATATTGAGTCTTTGGGTACTTAAAGAACTGAGAATTTTAGTTCTCAATTCAGGCTAAGACTGATAATGCAATACGTAATTTTTCCACGTTCTCCGATAAATAAATGCTTACAAAAACACAGAGGAAAAATATTCAAACAGAGTCTTACTAATTGCAAAAAAAATAAATCACTGCGCCATTCTGTGATAAAAAAAATCATAATGGGAAAAACTTTTCCATAAAATTTTTATCGGAATCTTAAATCCCATTATTCAGAATGGCCCAAAAAAACCGAATGCCAAAGTCTCGAATGGAAAATGATCTCGACCACATTCGGTTTCATTTCAAATTTAAATATTTTTTAATACTTTTTTTCAGAACTTTTTTAATATAATATTTTTGTTCACGCACAAGCTGTGCATAGTTCGTTTACTATAACAACTATTATTTTGGAACGCTTTGATTTCCATGCAACTGCATATTTTTTCTCACAACATTTAGAAGCCTTAGACCTAATTATCTGTACGAATCATGAAATTTCCTTCAAAATGGCATTTTATCGTTATATTTTTTTTTTTTGCAAAATGCATATTTTCATGGTTGGGTTCATAATTCTGTATGTGCCAAAATTCTGTAATCAAAAATTCTGTAATCCAAAATTCTGTAAATCTAAAATTCTATATTTCAAAATTATGGAAATCCAATATTCAATTTTTCCATAATCCTGTATTTCAAAATACTGTATTCCAAAATTATTTGATTCAAAATTCTGTAAATGTTAAAAAAAATTTCTTATCAAGAAAAGAAGTGCGCACAATTTTCATAATCAAAATAATTTTGTATCATTTACAGAATTTTGAATCACAGAATTTTGTATCAGATAATGAATACAGAAAACATTGCAAACCTACTACATTTTCATTAGAATCGAATTGAACTTATTTCTAAATTTGCAGAAAAAGTTCTTTTTTATCAAGGTTGATGATTTTGTTTAAAAGGTCGTTCGTTGTATTTCCGAAATTCCATTGAAATAACTGATTTTTTTGATTCAAAATAGCTTTTAACGGCCTTAAAATTGGCGTTTCGTCCCGGCGTTCTCACTTGGACTCTTCAGTTGACAGCGAGGGCCTTGTCAAGACGCAATTTTTATTAAGTTCACTTCAGCTTACATCAATTTTAAAGCGAGAACGCCGGGACGAAACGCCAATTTGTAAGGACTAAAGGCCGGTTAAAGCTATTTTGAATCAATAATTCAACAAGTCCAATTGAATAATGCTTAGTCTTCTACTTGGCGGATGTATTTCAGTAGTATATAGAATTTGTATTATGAAAAAACCATTCATAACTGATTTTAGTTATGGTGTTTTTAATGATGTAGTTTTCTAAATGCTCTTTCTATTTTTGAAAATAAGCTGTAAAATTCTGTTTAAATACGACTTTTTAATCTGTTTTGCATAATTTAAAACCTAGGTACTTTTTTGAAAATATTTTAAAATTATATCGTTTAGACTTCAGAAAAATGAATTTGTGTCATTTTGAACGATTCTTTTAGCTCTAAGAAAAACTCTCTACTGGATAATTACAAAAACTACGTACTTTTTTTGCATTTGGCAAACCAACATCTATACGCTATGCATATAAACAATCTACGCATACATATACACCAAAAGTAACTTTGAAACGATGTTTTTCGTTGAAAGTTATTTCGTTGTTTAAGTAATTTAACAAAGACAAGGAAGGTTGGTACTAAAATGTTAAAATCACAAAAAAGGAAAAGAAGAGACGAGACTGTATATTTGGACCGAAATTTACAGAGAGTCTAATAAATTGAAAAATCCAATTTCAGTTAAATATTTATTTTCTTCTGCACATATTCAAACTATATGGGTGAGTTAACCAAAGCAAAACTGAACTAAAGCTATTTACTACCAAGACTAAGATACACCCCTTCACTCTACCCCGACTCAACGGCCAAACACTCTCACTCTCCTCTAAAGCTAAATATTTAGGTGTTATTCTCGACCCCAAATTAAATTAGAAGTTGAACATTGAAGAAAGGGTCAAGAAGGCCTGTATAGCATTCTATGCCTGTAGTAAAACTTTTGGTAAAAAGTGGGGGTTTCAGTCGAAGATGATCCTGTGGATGTACACAGCCGTGGTACGACAGATCCTCACATACGGTTCGATTGTATGGTGGCCTGCACTTAACAAAAAATATAACATCGATAGACTTAGGAAGGTTCAAAGAACTGCTAGCATTGGCACGACAGGGGCTATAAGATCCTGCCCGACTGATGCCTTAAGTGTTTTCTGCACCTTCTACCACTTGATTTACATATTATATATCTAGTATCTTGCAGCGCTTTAAGACTTAAAGAATCAAACTCTTGGTTTGCCAAGCCCTATGGTCACAGCAATATCACAGACTTGATTCCAATGGAAATGTTTTCGACTCCCACTGACAACTGCACCCCTACAATGAGTATCAGTAAGGATTTCAAAGTTAAATTTCCATCCAGGAAGGATTGGAATGATAACGTCGTGAAGAAAGATTTCGACACAACTATCTTTACTGATGGCTCAAAGATGGAGTGTGGCGTTGGTGCAGGAATCTTCTCTGAGTCTCTAAATGTATCTAGGTCCTTTCGGCTACCTGACCTTGCTAGCGTCTTTCAAGCTGAATTGCTGGCAATCAGGAAAGCTTGCAAGTTACTAAAAGCAGATCCAAACCAAAACCGTAATGCAGCTATTATTACAGACAGTCAAGCGGCTGTTAAAGGCATTAATTCAGCTACAGCATCCTCCAAACTAGTCTAGCAATGCCGGAATGAGCTTGCGGGTCTGAACACTGACCTCAATGTCACTCTTATCTGGGTCCCGGGTCACAGTGGCATTGAGGGCAATGAACGGGCTGACGAGCTGGCCAGGCAAGGTTCAGCCCTTCATGGCTCACTTGCGGAAAGAGTCAACATTCCGCTTGGAGTTATGAAGGGCAACATTCTCTCAATTTATTTTACTAAAGCAAACAGTAGGTGGAGCAGTTTATCAAACTGTATTATATCTAGGAAGATTTGGCCCACCTATGACAAGAACCGAACAATTGATCTAATGCGCAGACCCAGGCAAGACATAGCCAGGGTAGTTGCAACCTGTAGCGGACACTGGCCAATAGGAGAGCATGCAGCGAAGCTGGGCATACCTCTCTAATACTCACTGTCGGAGCTGTGAGGACCAGCAGGAAAAGGAAACAGTAGTTCATTTCCTCTGCAAATGCCCTGCTCTGGCCAAAGCTAGAAAACAGTCACTCGGAAGAGCATTCTTTGACGACATTAACGAACTTTCTGAAATGAAGATCAAAGACTTGATTTCTTTTCTCAACGCGACGAAATGGGTCTAGGACAAATTTCGGCTACTTCTGCATTATACCTTCCGTCGATTCCCTATGATCACAAGATAGTGGACTAGGGTTCTGGTGGGAGTTTGTGGTGCACAGCGGCCGGATGATCATCCAATCAGATCAGTAGACGCTCCAGTGCTAGCCAACGAGCTGCCTAGTGGGCTAACTGTGGATGGTGCGGGTGCGGGTGCTGATCTGGTTGAGTGAGTGATCCACTTTCTGATGATTGTGCTAAAAGCTACAACAAAATCCTATTCTAAACTAAATAAAAAGGGACGATATCCTGAGGATATGCCCATATTTTCTCTCTTCAATTCCATCCACAGGTTCAAACGAGTTATGGTATCAAAACGGCGCACTTCAGCGCTAATTGGGTTATGGGCTAGACTGCCCGTGGCCGCCATTTGTACCTACCTATATGGGTGAAAAATTATATTTTGACGTATCGAACATATTTCGTTCCAAGAACAGGTTGTCAGAAATCGTATTTTTCGGAGACGCGACCGGGACGAGACTGCAAATTCCAATTTTCTCCCAATTATATGGGACCGAGCCGAGACTGAAAATTTTCGATTTTAACGAGACCGAGACGAGACTTACAAAAAAATCTCGACGAGTCTCGTTTGGTGGCCAGCCCTATTAAAAATGTGAACAGCATTAAAATGCGGTATTTGAAATTTTTCAGAATTTTAATACAGAATTTTGGATTTACAGATTTTTAAAATACAAAATTCTGAAAATACAAAAATATTTTCTCATTTTCTCATTCAAAAACTATAATTTACCAATTCATGTTTTTCATGTTTACTACCAAAACCAGTGGCGTAGCTAGCCCTCGAGGGGCCCCGTATCAAGATTTAGTTTGGGGCCCCTGTACAAAATTACAAATTAAACAAAAAAACAATTTTTGCAAAACAAACAAAAACAGTGACAATAACAAATCCAGTATATTTAATGGTACATACATAAATGTAGGTGCTATAAAACTTAAAAAATATAAATAAATCGGGTGGCACAACGGCTTATGAAGAACCAGGGCCTAGTGACTAACAACTCGCAACCATTCCTGTGTGCGCCTTTCGACAGGAATAAAAAGGGACCTACAATTTTATGCCGATTTCGTCCATTTCTGACGATGATTTTAATTTCAAGCTTTTCGACTTCTATGGACATGACCGCTAAGACCAACAACCGTTCTTGTCTCATAGAAGTTCTTAAATAATTTTTTATTGAACTGTTGCTGTCGTTACCGGAAGCTATTGTATTAAATTAGCAATAACTCCGTGAGTTCCTTAGTTGACTAAATTTTCTGAATTTCTGATTTCAAACAGGATTTTAAAGCAATTAGTTGTTCAAAAAGATCAAACTGACAGGTCCTCATTGTATTTAGAAACAAGTTTTCCTGCTTCATTTTCAATTTTTTTTCATTTGAAAAGGATAAAAGTTTTTTTTAGCTTTGGACACAGGGTTTCGAATAAAGAAGAATTTCGAATAAAGAAGAAAAAAACGAAGACCAATACAATGAATTCGTGCTCTCTAAAATGTTAAATATATTTTTACTTTCATCACATTCATCTTTTTTTTTTTTTTTAACTAAATTAAGTTGGTATAATGCTTTCATTAAAAATGAATACTTTTTCCGTACAGCGAATAAAGCGTCATTTTTTGATGACCATCTAGTAGGTACCTTTTAAGTAGTACCTTTTAAGTATAATTTTATATTCCTCAGATATGTACGTTATTCAACATTGACCACCGTTTTATGCTCATCAATCAATCTTATTTTTTGTACAGCAGTCAATCAAGTCGATACCCACATTGGCAAACAAAATTATCAAGAACTGATACATTTTCATTACTCAAAAAATTCTTCCTACCCAGTTCTTGGGATACATTTGACCACACAACGTTTTCAGTCATTTGGTTTCTGCGACTTGGAAATATTAAAAACAAAGAATCTGTTTAAAAAGATTTCTAGCGATTTATTTTTTATACACAATTTTCGATACAATGAATTAATTAAATATTGTTCTTCGAAAATAACTCTTTCTAATAAAGCTATGTTCTTACTTTCTATTTTCTAGAAAAATCATGCCCAAAATTTAAAAAATGTGGATAAACAAAATTTGAAGGGTATCC
This sequence comes from Melangyna quadrimaculata, assembly GCA_949320155.1. Classification (NCBI taxonomy): domain Eukaryota; kingdom Metazoa; phylum Arthropoda; class Insecta; order Diptera; family Syrphidae; genus Melangyna; species Melangyna quadrimaculata. Next base: position 38,273,434 of record OX439483.1, read on the forward strand.
GTGTACACTTTGGTCTACGGCACCCAATAAATGTTAAGAGTATGTCATAAAAAGAGGTTCTCCACCAAAAAAAAAAATTGTCCGGAGACATAAGCCCGTGCCTAAAGCCATATACCCTTCCCATACTTTGTATATGGATGCTTTGCTCTTTTTACCTTTTATTTCTTTTCTCTGGAACTATTGCACTTATTCTTAGTTTTAGTGGATTCTTATTTTAAAATTATTCCTTTAAAAATCTAAATTAAGAAAAAACTGAGGTATGCTGAAAAAAATTATAATTTATTTTGATTTTTTTTAATAAATAGGTATCGCTCAAAATAAATTATACTTGGCGAAATAAATGCATTTCACAAATGTCATTGAACTAAGGACATTAACCCTTAAATATTTCAGGTGACTAAATTATTATTAAAAAAAAAACTTCTTACTGCCAAAGGCAACTTTACTGATACAAAGTCATCACTTAACGCCTACTCTACAAACAAAAATCTCAGATCCCCAAACATGACTTTGATATAGTAACAGAAAAATTCACATTTAATAGCTTCTACCCTGCCAATTATAGTTGCAAATTATTTCCATAGTCAATCATTTGATTGCCATTCGTTAGTCTATACAATTAATGACTTTTTGATAGCTACCAAAATATTTTTCTCCCCCCATATAACCTTTATAACTTAGCTTGTCAGCATAAGTTCCTTATACCAAAACTTCCAAAACAGATTTTGTTCATCTTTGATATAAGAAAAAAAACCAAACCCTCCAGCATCACACATCAACCACATCTCTACAATTTGAAAACTGCCCCTGGATATGATTTTTTTTCGTCGGTTTTGTTTTTGAAAATCTAGCTATATGTCCAAGTTAGCTGTTAGGTTTCTTTGTTCAACTGCAGTTTTCTTGTTTACCAAGTCGCCACCTGTCTCTTAAAGACCAAACAAACGGAATAAAATAAAATGAAATTTATAAAAAATTATATTTTTTTTTTTCATTTAGTTATAATACGTTTTTTTATGTTTTGTTTTAATTTTATCAGTGATTTATAGCTTCCCGACAAAAGAAACGGAATTAATTTGTTTCGGTGTGGCCACACGTTGAAGTGTGCTCGACATCATGGCCAGTAGCTAGGCTCGTGATTTTGTCTGTGCCGCGCACAGCACATGTTCGCGACTCTGAAGTTTGGATACCCAAAAATTCTATCTCTATTTCTTCGGTTGGAATTCCCTAAAAATATGCTTTTTACCCGGAGCTATTTGGAGGAGGTTGAAGAAAACAACCAAAAAAAGCCAAACAACCGTCGCGTCGAAACCTAACACGCGCAGCATCAAAGTTTATGAAGTGCTCTGAGTTCCTTTTCATATAGGTATACCAGACTTCAGTCAAATGTGGGTTTGGACTTAATTTTATTCGAATGCACGATATTATAGGACGACGACTGACGCTTAAATAATAACCATCGCGATTTGAATTGTATCTATTCGTGTTACGTTTATGTATGTTTCTTTTCATTAAAAAAAAAAATCTGATAAAATGTTGGTCGTTATAGTTGTGCCTATGGAAAGAAAACAAAAATTCGAGTATTTTATATTTCGTCATAGAACAGTCAACACCTCGTATAGGAATTTGGACGGATTTAAGCTAACTTGTTAAAATGAGAATAGAGAGGCTAGAATATTTCGTTAATTTATCAAAGCTGAATTTTTGATATGTTTTAGAGTATGGTGTCATTAACTTTATCTGACGCATGGCAGACACCTACAAATTGGCTGGGGCATAACGTCAGCCAGACACCTTAAAGCTGGTAAGCTAATCGTTCCATATACGCTTTATAATCAAAGCTTATTTGTAATGTTTTTTTTTTTTGGCAACATCGTTTAAAAATATTTTCCTCTCGATAAGACATCTACAGTGGGGCTTATTCATCAGCCAGACACCTAAGAAGTAGCCAAGCGCAAGAGTAACTCTCATTATAGTATCTCTAATTCCCTATTCTATTTTTCTATTCTAACGCTTTCCTATTTTCCTTACGCTCGCACTGTGTTTCAACATTTTGTGTATGTACAACTAAAACAAAAGGATAAATATTTTGACAGATTTAAGGTGTGGTTAAAATTCTATATGTGATACCAAATTTATAGGTAATCGGTCGACATGTTTAGGTTCTAGCTCCCTGTACAGCGAACGTACAGACAGATGAATAAACCCACCATTTGTTCGTGCCTGGATCATTTAATTATTAAGGTTGAGGTAAAAATAATTTTCTTTTGTCCAGCTATTTTTGTAGCATGACTTGACATACTACAATAAAAAAATTGATGTTTTCTCTTTTGAAAATTTTGATATGCAATATTATTTAAACAATTTAGAAACTTTTGTATTAAAAAAATTATTTGAATCGGCTAATTCAATAATGAGAAAGTCGAAAAGAATCGAAACGATCCAAAGTAAAAGTTTTCTCAATAATTGAAGAATTTAAAATTTATTTAAATTGTAGATGACACTTTTGAGCAAAATAAGATATTTTTTTAAACAGTTTTTCAAAATTTGCATAATAGGTAGGTGCCTTTATTTTTTGTTCGAGTATAATTATATTTTTGAGTACATATTCTAAGAATTGTTTAAAAATCACTTTAAAACAAGTACAATAGAAAACAAAGATGAAGAAATTAAGATACTAAATAAAATTTTTTCAAGCTTCTCCATACAACAATTAAAATGAAGGTGTTTTCTCGTGATAACACTTGCAGTTAGGCTGCATAGCTTTCGCTCCGTCATATTTAACATTGAAGGTTTTGAATGAACAACAACCACTTGTATTGGCTACCACCGAGTATTACATTTGGCTGGAATTATTGCAATTTCATGGCTGCCACACCAATCATCAGATTCCTTTTAGTGGTGCTTAGTCTATAGTTCCAATTTTAATTTATAAATTGTTTTCCCGTCAACTGGATTCGAACCTAGACCATGCTACCTCAGAGGCCGTTGCACTACGCATTGCACCACCGAGGTCACCTGATCGTGCCCATCCAAATGAAGGTTTTTCTAATTAACAATTGCATTTGGACAACTAGCATTTTTACAAGCCACATACAAGCTAGGTGTTATTCATTCGGGTTCTTTCTTTTTCTCCTCTCCGAAACGAAATCAACTGAAAAAATTTCGAGAAAATAAAATATCAAAAAAAAAATAACAAAAAAAAAAAAAAATAGTAGGTATCTAGGTATATCCATTTTATATAGTAATTAACTAAAAAATCGTAAGAACCATTTTTGAGAAAAAAAAAAATATATTTTTCTTAGCGGCTAAAAAATTGTATGAGAGGAATCCTTATTTTTGGTCCTATAAAAAATCAAAAAAACGTGTAGGCATATTACCCAAAAAGCACAAGGATCCGATTTTGATAAAAATACAACACTGCACGGAAAAAAACAGTTTTCAGCATTTTTTGCCAAATCACTTATGCTTTATGATTTTCTGAACTCATCCTCATCATTTATTTTGAGTGGCTTTTTGGAAAAACAAAATCGGGAAGCATCATTAGAAAATTGGACGTTTTTCACAAAAAAAAAATTGACAAAGCTACCTATTATGAATTAGTGGCGTGAATAGTTGGCCCAAAATAATAACGGATTTTTGTAGTACCAAATAGAAGTATTTTTCACCATGGAGGTAGAGGTCTATCTCCTTCCGTATATATCGTATAGGTGGGAGGGGCACTTTAAAAAAAATACTAAAAAATTTAAATAAATCGTTTAAAAATTGGCGTTAGGCAATAACGCCCAAGGCAAAAGTGTCCAAAGCGATTTGGAATTATCGCCCAAAAAAATTCTGAACAAATTGTTGTTGTATTTTTGTTTCCAGTTTTGGGCGTTTTTTCCGTTATTTACTATATTTATCTAGATGAAATACCACCCAATATTTTATGTTCCAATAGACAAACTGGAAATAAAGCCCAAAAAATGAAAATATTGCCAAAAACAATTACAAAAGGATGAAGTTACGCCCAAATACAAGGAAATATCGCCCAAAAAATTTCTGAATACCTCTAAGGGTATGGTCAGTCGCCAGACAGGCGCCTATGTTTTCAGTTGATGTGCTTTCAGTTTATTTGTAATAAACAGTACCTTGGGTGGCCCGCTTCGTGGGTTCAAGAATTTTAACTCCCTTTTCAGGTCCTCTGTCCCGCTCACGCGACTTCTTCGCTCCGCTTAGGGTATACTCAATCGCCAGGCAGGCGCCTATGTTGTCAAACACTAACTGACATCTTAGGCGCCTGCCTGGCGACTAAACATACCCTAAGCGGAGCGACGGAGTCGCGTGAGGGGGACAGTGGACCCGAAAATCCCTGAACCCGCGAAGCGTGCCACCTTAGAAACTCTTTCTAAATAAAACTATTGACAATAAAATCCGTTGAAATTTTGTTTGGAAAAATCGCCCAAAATTGAGTAAAGAACCCCCAAACTTTACAAAGCAATTTACATGTTCAATTTTCTTTTCAAGATTGTTTGTTTTGGGTTTTCAAGATTCTAAAAAAGTATCGAATTTTTGAACTTCTTTTTATTTCAATTATCTAAATTTCAAAAAAAAAAAAATGTATATGAATTGGTTCGAAAATAAAAGGCTAGCATACTCCTTCACTATCATGGAACCCCAAATTCCTTTATGTTTTCATCGAATCCAGAACATGGTTTGTACGCCTCTCGAAAACTTTTAAATCCATATTCGGTTTTTACTGTTTCATCAACGAATTAAGTAAACTTGCCTCGGAGTGATATCAATTCGTTTTTTTTTCGGTTAAGATAGCTCCCGAAAACAACAGATACAACTGAAATTTATACAAATTCAAGAGTTATAAAATCGACTGACAAGAAGACTGACGACACGACGGACATAAGGTGGCGATGCGGTTTGTGTGTCTTTTTCGTGCGGAGGAATGTAGTAGCAAAGCGCGCTGTGTTTCTGTAGTAGCTCGCCTATGTAGCTCAAGGTGTTGAATTGATGGATTTAAGTAGTTTGGTTTGGACACCACATACCACCGCAGCGAGCAGCGGCAGAAGTCGGTATCATTTCATATTAGCATATTAAGTTGATAGATGAAAATTTATCTTATGAGACGCCCCAAACGATTAGGATATCTCTGCATGCATAAATGAAATGATATTCGATTGCTGGCGGCAGTTTAATTTATAGGTAATTAATTTGCTTCTTTATTATGTATATACTACATATACATGATACGCACGACAACTCGACCATCCGCAATAGGATTCTGTTGCCTTGCCGGGTGGCATACAAAATAAATGAAATTAGTTTTGTGATTCGGCAATGGAAATTAGAAAAAGAAACTTTTGTGCGTGCTTTTTTTTCTTGATATGTGACAAGCACACACTAAATCTTAATTTGATTCTCTTTAAAAGCACAACCTATATCGAAAGATGTGGGTGAAGTAGGTTAACATTGAATTTTATGTTTTCACATTCATCTGGAAGGTAATTTTGATCATTTTAAAAGTATTTTTTGCATCCTAGTTAAACAAAAAAAAAAAACTGAACTAAATAATTCCATCATTTTCGAAACTTAAATAACAATTAAGAACTTATTGGCACTAAATACAATAGCATCTACCTATACCTAATTGTACAACAGTATCCCGCATAGGAATTGAAGTTAATAATTTTAACTGTATGCCTGTAAGACCTAAGGTTTCTTTTTTTTAGCAACCTCTAGATTTCAATTATTTTTCTAAAACATAGACAAATCTAATCACTTCTGCAAAAACTGTAGTAATTCCCTAAGTATCGAAACAAGATTGCTACGAACATTTGATACCTCCTATACAAATGAAGTGCACCCCTCTCAATTTCACAAAGACTACATCAGATTAAGACCTCAAACCTCTCTTTAAAAGCCTTAATTCATGCTCGCAATTGAGTTATTCTTGAAATAACATCCATTTTCAGCCACTTACAACAGGACATTAAATCAAATTATGTTCAATTTACTCGATACTTGTGCTAATGTTCGTTGGCAGGGCAATAAACAATGCAGTTGGGTTCTCATTCTCAAAACGGAAATATATCCTCTTTTAAATTTTAATTTTTTTTGTTCTGATTTATATAAATGATCATTTGAAGATGATGATTCTTGAATTCATCCATGAGTTATAAACTGAACTTAAAAAAAGTAAGAACATTATTTCGAAGAACAAGAAATACGATAATTATAAAATATAAATAAATATACAAAAAAACTTTGGCTGCCGCCAACGCCGCGCCGGCCATCCACACTACCTAACCGTGGCAGGTTGGTCAACGTGTGCATCAGCATCACAACATTCGCCACCGCCATCAACGATTATCCTTTTATTGTTGAAAATTATCCTTTTTATATCCTCGTAATAGGTAATTATCAGCAAGCTAATACCGCACGAGTACGCGAGCACGATAACTCGTTTAATCTTTTCTGCGGTTTTTGGTTTTATTTTTCGCTGAATTAAAGTATTCGTATAATCGGAGTATTTGCAGCCATCATCAGTGATGCCAATTCTATTACCTACCATTTTATTTTTGCTAAGCAAAGATAACTTTGTGTTTAACACTTTGCAGTTCCAGAAATAGGTATAGTCTATTCCAAAAAAAGCGATACATTTTGTAAATAACGAATTGATGATCTAATTGAAAATATTAAATGTCCAAATCCAAATGACTACTGGAAATCGATTTTTAGTCGTTTGAACTGAACAAAAATGAAGTCATTTGATTTCTTAAATAAAAGTATTAATTAATTAAAAAAAAAATTGAAATCGTTGGACTGTTTTTTTTTTTTTAAATAAGGTTTTAAATTTTTTGATTATGTATACAATTTTGAACACATTTTTAAGGAAAACAAAATTGAGTATGCCGTCATAAAGTTATTACTTATTATAATTATATGAAAATACATATTTAATACAAAAAAAATACTAACCAGTTTCTAAAAATTGAATTTTCAAAAAAAAAAAAATATTTTGTTTTTTAAATCAATGTTTTTTTTTTGAATATTTTGATATGCAATATTATTAAAACAGTTTAGAAACTGTTGTATTAAAAAAAAAAAAATATTTGAATCGTCTAATTCAATAATGACAAAGTCGAAAAGAATTGAAACAATCAACATAATAATAATAATAATTTTAACTATATGCCTGTAAGATCTCAGGTCTTTTAAATGCAATGGCACTAGTTGGAAGGAATAGAAGTAAGGGAAAGATTTTTGTTGGCATAAGCCAATGTAAATATTTTCCCTAGATTACAATAATTAAAGAATTTAAATTTTTTTAAAGTTGAGATGCCGTTTTCGATAAAGATAAGATTTATTTTAAACAGTTTTTCAAAATTTGTATAGTAGGCGCCTTTATTTTTTGTTCGAGGATAATTATATGTTTGAGTACATATTCTAAAAATTGTTAAAAAATCACTTTAAAACAAGTTTCATAAAAATTGATCAGAAGGTTTTCGAAATATTTATTTTTCATAATCAAAATTTTCAAATATTTACATTTTATTATTGATTAAAATAAGAGGATGTCTGTTTTAATTTTTCTTGAAATCTAAAAATTTCTTTCGATTAAGATTAAATAAGATTTTCCGGTTCGAAGGACGCAAAACATTTCTGTGTTAGAAATTCCGAGGTAAAAGTCAAGAAAAACAAAACACATGTGTAGCTATTCTTGTTCATCATGTAAAATTGTTAAATTCTATTGTTTTAACCTTGCAACCTTTTGATGTTATTGGAAGGGTTATTTCCTTTTGACCTTCTGTACATTATAAGGTTACTGGAATTTTGATTGACATTTTTAAAAGAACAAATAGTTTGCAAAACACTAGTTATTTGCAAAAAAAAAAAGTGTGGTATATTTAATATTAATATACTTTTAAGGCCCAGTTTTTCAGTAACGAGATTAAAGCCTAGTACCCGGCTGAAAACGAAAAAAAATCGTTGTGCTTTTCGTTCTGCGGTACGCTATTCGGCCATTTTTGATTATACCAGATTTGTTTTGAGAAGTCTCTACTCTCTTTCGCATAAAATCAATTGCCCGGAACATTAGTTGTGCGCGGAAAAATAACATTTGGGTTTGTTCGTGTTTTTATTTATTGTTTCTTTCATTACAGCATGCCTTTGTTATTTATATAATTGCAAATTGTGAAACTCTCCATAATAAATATTTGTCCGCTGTGATTTCATAAGCAATTCGTTGTCTTGTTGGAGACCTCAGGAAAGTTTCGTTTCGAATCACCAGCATATAGACGTCAAGTTAAACTCGTGTTAAGTCACCAAATTTGAACGGTTAACTCGAGTATAACTCCGAAACTAGGATAATCTCGCAAAGAAAAACTAGAAACTGGCCCTAAGTGAATAAGAACCTGCGAGTTGTAGTGGAAAGCTTAGATTCAAATTGCGAATCAGGCCCACAGCTAGACGAAAATTCCTGGATGTAGGATGTTTGCAATAACCTTATTACTAAAGATGAACATTTAGATGCGCAGTACCAATATGAGGTGTTCAAAATATTTTTGGTCTCAGTCTTAGAAAACTTTACTCAAATGATCACAATTTTTGAACTGCAGGTAAAATGAAACAACATCATTTTTAATGTGCCAAAAATTATTTGGAAAAACTAACCGTTTCCTCATGCTGAAAAGTAAATCAAAGACTGAAGTGGGTTTGTGGAATTGGAACTGATTTGTTTTTGTTTCTATTTCTGAACTCGTCAAACAATATTTCTGGCAATAATCAACTTTAACTTCATATTGTTTTTTTTTATGGAGAAATATTAGCAGTCTTAAATGATTGTTATTTCAATCTATACATATATACATATAAAAATGAATCTTGGTTTGTGCGGCTGCTTAGAACTTGAAAACGGCTGGACCAAATTGGATATATTCTTCTGCGGGTAAGTTCGTAATTGTTCCGCGAAGGTTTAGGAAAACAATTTTTTTTTTAAATTCTCAACAGGTGGCGCTGTATGCGCAAGTTTCGTTTTTCAGCAGTTTAATTCGAGAATGAATCGTTCGATTTTCACGATTTTGGGTTTAATGGATTTGTATTGACCCAAGGAAAGACACTATAGAGGAATATTCTGGAAATTTCCAAATGTCAAAGTGACAGATGTTAAAGTGACAGATGTCAAAGTGCCAGATATCAAAGTGACATGTCAGATTTCAACTTGACATGTCAAAGTGACAGATGTCAAAGTGACAGATTTCAAAGAGACAGATGTCAAAGTGACAGATATCATAGTCACAGATGTGCACGTGACAGATGTCAAAGTGAAAGGTGACAAAGTGACATTTATCAAAGTGACAGGTGTCAAAGTGACAGCTGCCAAAGTGACAGATGTCAAAGTGACAGATGTCAAAGTGACAGATGTCAAAGTGACAGATATCAAAGTGACAGATGTCAAAATGACAGAGGTCAAAGTGACAGATGTCAAAGTGACAGATGTCAAAGTGACAGGTGTCAAAGTGACAGGTGTCATAGTGACAAATGTCAAAGGGACAGATGTCAAAATGACAGAGGTCAAAATTACATGTCAAAATGATAGATGTCAAAATGACAGACGTCATAGTGACAGATGTCAAAGTGCCAGATGCCAAAGTGACAGATGTCAAAGTGAAAGATGTCAAATTTACAGATGTCAAAGGGACAGCTGTCAAAGTGAAATATCAAAGTGACATCGAGAACTCGACCGAGAAATGGATTTGATCGAGTCGTATTGAGTCAAGATGATGCAAGCATTTGATAACGGAAATGGTGGCAATTTCTTTTTTGTTACTTTCAGTGCCTTTTTGTCTTTGTTTTCACTGATTTTTACTACGATTCGTACCAGATCTGAGATTCCTTTGGTATTGGCCTCTTAGGGGATTCTGCATTGTAAGAAGGGGGTCGAACTATTATGCATTGAAATCGACATTGAATCTACAAGTGGATGAAGAACCTACATGCAATATTTCAAAGAAGTCTGCGATGGCAAAAGTATTGCAACAATGTAACATTACCACCTACGAAAAGTGCCCAATAGCGGACAAACCTGCATGGGAAGCCCTGATTCGCATGTTGAAAGATATGTATACGAAATGATGAAAGACGTTTCAGTGGTGCAATGATTATGCTGTCAGGTTATTTTTTTCATAGGCTGTCTATCATTTCAACATACAATCTGACAGAAGAAGAAGATGAAATTGCAATCGAATCCTATATGGATGAAAACGAAGCCACAAACTATATCACGAAATTTCCCATTCGAGCGACCTGCCATTCGTATTTAAGCGTCTTGCTTTCGCTGTGACAATGAATAAGTCGCATGGACAATTGCGGGATGTTTGTGGCATTAATCTTGAATTCCCACGTTTCTCACATGGTCAATTGTATGTGGCGTGCTCACGTGTCGGTAAACATCCCGCTTTGTACGTGTAGCCGGCCGAGAATAGAACGAAAAAACGTTGTTTACCATCAAGCACTTCAGTAAAAAAGCGGGCTGACACGTCAATTACTGTCGTTTGATTCAAACACGTCGACATTGTTATACTTCAGTTATTTCCATTGGATTTTTTTTCGAATACAGAATAAGAATTGACCGCCTGGCACATTCCGCTTGATGTAGTTTATCAAGCCGAATGTGCCAGGCTCGGTATTATTATTCTTATTACATTAACAATTTGGGCGGAATGGAGTTCGCAGGGTCAGCTAGTTAACTAATAATAATAACGAATTCCTGAGATTTCGTCAGTTCTGAAATTTAAGAATTACGTACACAGGGTGTTTTGCATAAGATACAACAATGAACGCAAGCATTTAGGTTAAATCGAAACAAAAAAATCGCCTGTTTGATCGTAAATAACGGTCATACGTTACTAAATAAAAAAAAAAAAACAAATATTATTTTTAAAAAGACAATTATGTTTTTGTAATTTAAAGATTGCAAGTATATTTCCGTTGTTTCTTCATATATTTGTTTTCATCAATTTTGTTCAGATAATTTTTCGTACGTCTAAGTTTGGGGGAAATAATCTCCCTTTTTGATGATATTTGGTTTGTTCTTTCGACACAATTTTCAAGCACTTAGTATTTCATGTACATGTTTTGGTTTATCCTGTAAAATGTTATCCGTGCATAGTTTAAAACACCATCTTTTCTTATTTTCTTTAAAAATGTACCATTCTGTATACCAAGTGAGATTTGCTTTCATAATTATGTTTTATATTTGAAACTAGCTTTACGAAATGTAGAGCAACTCTTGTTTTTCGGCATAAACTAAATTATACATTTCAGAAGTCTTGGCAAGTTTAAAATGCACCTATTTCTTGTGAGGGGAATTTCCGTAGTTTCTAAACATCAACATTTTGCCAAAAAATTAACTAATTCCTTTAAATTAAGCTGTTACAATGGATCTAAGTGGCTTTTTAAGTCCAGTTTTCAGCAGTATTTAAACCAAAGTTATTTAACTTTAAATATAGATTTTTAGTTGAGGATGAATTCAGAAATTCTTTAAACACAAGGAAGATAAAATATCAAAAGCATTTGTTGAGTAAATCCATCAGAGTTAGCTAACCAAGTTTGGTGAGTTAAGCTGGATTTAACTTGAACACCGCACTGATAAACTTGTTTACTGATTTAAGAAATTGTTTGTTTATTTTCTTGAAAATCCAAAATATCTAAACAAAAATCGTAAATAAAACAATACAAAGGTTTCTGTGAGTTGTACGGATTTTATTTTCAATTTTTCCTGCAAAAATTGGAGTGACCTGAATCGTACTCATTTAAGGGGTAGCAGATTTGTGTATTGTTTTATATAAGTTAAGGAGCTGTTTTCAAGAATATTTAGATTTTCCTCAACGGGTTTTTAATATTTTTTCTGGCAGGTACAGTTATTATTGGTTCGTCAATGGATACCTAATGATTGTATCCAAAAAGTCGTGAAATATATTGGAATTTTCAAAAAAAAATATTGCTCGGAATATTTTGGTAAAAAATACTTGCTACCCATTTAAAACTTTCTTTAAGCTAATATCGATAAATTGTTATCGATAAATTAAAAATCAAGTAGACACCGTATCAGTTAAGATTTTAACTGAACAGACGGACAGAATCACGAGACCTACTTTTTTTCATTTTTGATATATTCGTAACCAAGTTGGATCAAAATTTCGAGTTCCCTTTTGTTAGCTTGTCCACCTAAAAACTAAAAAAGTTTCTTTCACTACTACTGCTTCTTGCGAGGAATTGACAAATCTACCAAGAGTATCAATTGTCATGAATAAGTGCTTCTTGTCTAGCCGTTCGGATTCGGCATAAAATTGTAGGCCCCTTCCGTTCTTGTCGACACGCACACACAGGAATGGTTGCGAGTTGTTAGTCACTAGGCCCTGGTTCTTCACGAGCCGTTGCGCCACCCAATTTAGTAGTTAGTTCATTTAGTACCTTACCTAATACCTATGTATTGACGTTAAGTATATGCATATATCGTATTGAAAAACAGTACTATGGTATTCACTTGCCCACTTCTTGTTAAAGTTAACATCACTGCTATAAAAACCACATTCACAGTGGTAAATACCCAGTCGTTCAGTCCATATTGTAGTAGACCTATGATTATTATCTCCTCCATAGAAGTCCCCATCATGCAATGCTGCGCATGGGAGTAATAAAACGATGCATTGCGTGAGGCGCCCTTTTTTGTTCTCCACGATACCATCATCCACATATATCCACACACCACACAACAACGTCATTTGATGTGAAATCGACGCGATCTTGACTTGGTCATATGGAATTATATATTAAGACGTCATCAAAAGTGATTTTGTTACCGAAATCCAAAAACAAAAAGTCCTTCAAGTGATCGTTAGCAAGAAAATATAAATTGGACAATCAAATCATTATTATTTGTATACGCGAGTATGTTCCATCAGGTTCCAATGAAAGCCAAGGTATAAGTTCCAAATTAAAGGCGGCATTTTAGCCATTTCGCATGATTTCATTTATATTACTTTGGATATGGGAAATAATACCTATATCCTTTGGAGGCAGAGGGTGTGTTGTGAAATTTCGATGCTGCGATGGAATGAGAGAATGCTTCATCAGTCAGCAGCCATAGCCACTGTTTTTTCCACGCACTTCGACACCGACACAATACAATGGGACTTGGGAACAGAAATCATTAGCTTTGTTTGGACAACACAAGACCAAAAAAAAAAATACAACGACAACACAATCTAGCTGATAAGCTATTCCATTTGAAGGATCTCGTTCAGTCTTTTGAAAAAAAAAAGCCTTTGCCTTCACACAGCATCAGGACAGGACCAAATGAGCGAACGAAAATCTCATCATTCTGCGATATTTCCATTTATTAATGTACACAATTTGTAGAGGTACAATATTTTTGTACTAAAAAAATAAAAAACAACACAAGACGAGCAAGAGTGAATAAGATTTAAAAGAACCATCATCAAGGCTCGTTAGATTTAATGAAGGGAAAACAGTATTGATTTTTGCAACCCCTTTTTGATTCTTTATTATTACTGGAGATATAGAACAGCCCTCGAGGATGCGATGATGCCGTGCGCCCTCTTTTCGTGACACTGTGTGTGTGGGTGGTGTGTTTTTTGTGTTTTGATATTTTTGTTGTGCTTTGGATGGTGGAGTGTGGCAAACAACTTTAATCTATGTTCAAGAGTCTCTCTCTGGTTGTATAGACCACGGGCTTATATTTTTTTTAAGGGTAGACCCCCACAAATGTATGAATATAAACATACCTATACGCACGTAGGTATATGAAATTCGCACAGCGCAATTTTTACGAATTTAAACGCATGAACGATAAATGAAATTGGTTTTGTAAATTAAAAGGTTGCAATGTACTGTAAGTAAATGAGTTACTATTTCAAGGGTTTTTGTGTTACAGACAGAAAAATTAATGCATAATATTCTAATGTATACCTATGTATCTTTAGAATGTTCTGCGTAAAATGATTCAAATCAAAAATGCTTTAAGCTGTATGATATTTCAATGAAAACATAAGTGTTTTAGTTTTGATGAATGTATGTATGTAGATTAAGATGATGTGTAATTTGTAAATTTTGTATAATTTGTAAATAATTTAGTTAGTAAGTGTAATGGTGATTTTAATTTGTTAGTGATTTTTTATACTTTTACCACTGTCCAAATTTAATGTATCTAATTGTGTGTTGTGTGCCTCTTATATGTGTGTTGTTGTTTAAATAAATAAAACGCCTTTTTTTAACAAACGTTATAACCTTATTTTAATTTCGCTTATTGAAATGTGATTGAATGTATGATTGTATATAAATGTGAATTGACTGTAGGTACTAAATGTGAATTATGTAGGTATGATTTACTTATGACTTGCACCAACCGATGTCGTTGGCGATTGAATTGACAATGATTAAAAAATGATTCATTTAAGCTTAGTTAGAATTATTTCAAAAGAAAGCAAAAGAAAAGAGAATATGCATAAAAACAGTATTTTGGTTTGTAAAAGCAGAAATGGTTTCGTTAGTTGCAAGTGCAAGTAGGTATAAATAAATGTAAATGTAAGTATGTACAATATATCAATAGAAAATTAATTATAATGCAAAATATGAGGTTCTGATGTTTTGCTCATAATTTCTTCATTTTATAGATTAGGGTGAGTTGTCTGATGTTTGGCATTCTTAAACAATAAGATAATAATTTGAATCAGTCTTTCAGGTGCAAATAATTGCTCTTTTGGTGTTTAAGAAATGTAACTTCAGATGAAGTGATAACCTCTTGAATAACAATTTATTTCAAATTTACCAGACCCCTGACAGTGATTGAATTTTGTACCTCCTACTTATGTATAATCTATTCATAAATATACATACCATAGAATCACGGAAAAGAAAAGTTAAATATCCCGGACGCAGTGAACTTTTTCGAGTGTTTAATTTGTCTGGACGTTTTATTCGAAAAAATTTAAGTTAACATTTTTTTTCACCAAAATTTTCTTTATTTGCAAGTTTTTCCTCCAATTTATTATAGATTGTTTGCATGAAGAAAAAATATACAGAAAACTCACACTTCTGGAATCTAGGTCCCTGCCTATGAGTTATCTTTTTTGATGATGAAAATTGCTTTGATTTTTTTCGCGGAAACGAAAAATGTTAGTATTGAAAGCTAACGATGCAAAAGTTGGAAACAGCCTTACACCAAAATTATTATACCCGCTTTGTGAATAAATTCTGACACTATGCTTATTGGCTAGTTCTGAAATTTAACAAGCTAATCCAAAATCTCTAATCCCCGTATATTTTTAGAGTGAGACAGCTGAGATTTCATTTTTCTGAGCAAGACAAGATTTTTTAGGAACGGACATTTGTGTGTCAAACCATTTCGGAAGTATTAGCAATAGAAATTATTTAATTTGTTAATATAGTGGTCTTAAATCACAACAAAAACATAAATGTGAAAAAAGTAGCCAAGTTCTTCTATATACAAAAACTTTGCGTAACAAGTCAGCCGTAAAAAGTATAGAGATCTAAAATTACTCCAAGTTCTTAGTTTATTAATGTTAAATATCAAATATTTTAAGTAGAGTAATAAGAAAGAACGTCAAACTTATCAGAGAAATCTGTTATTTAATTATAACTGGCTCAAATTGAGTTGGTATACTTGGCAAGCTTTCTTTTTTTTACCTAATTACTCAATTTTGACATGAAAGCTTGACTAATAAACCATCTCAATTTAAGTCAGTAATCATTAAATAACAGATTTCTCTGATAATTTTGAGGTTCTTCCTTATTAGACTAAGAGCCCAGGGCCGCCAGACATACGTCATTTTATCAAAGCTAAGATTTTTTCTGCGAACAGATACTATGGTAGCTAAGAACAAATGGATACTAAGAATCTTCAATACGGGTGCAATTAAGAGGTAGCGATTGTTAAAGTTATACATACAAATGTTTCAACATTGCGTTATTTGATCAAAGCTGAATTTTTGATATGTCTTTTACTTTATTGGACACTTGCCATACATCTACAGTGGGGCCTAACGTGAGCCAGACACTTAAAATATGTCAAACTAATCTAAACTAATAATTGCGCAAAGTTTTTGTGTAGGGTCCGCCATCTAACGTTTTTTTCTCAACTAGTGCTTATTTCGTGAATGGTAACACTTAGCTCATGTCTGATCTGACAGATAATTAGTTTTATCCTTCCGCTGAACGAATATGGTTTTGTATACGCTTGAACAACGCTGGGAAATATTGCGACATTACTTTGCTGATTTTGCCAAAAAAAATCATCGTTTCAGATGAAGCTCATTTTTATCTTGGCGGATATGTAAACAAGCAAAATTGTCGCATTTGGGGCACAATAAAAAACGAGTCACTGTTTGATGCGGAAGTATATCAAACTACTATATATTTATCTTGGTATAATCTAAGCATATGGCACATGACAACATTTTGTACAGGTATATTTTTTAGTGGAAATGTTAAGAACATTGTCCTTAATCAACTGTTAAAAGTTCCAAGCAATCCGCGTTGGCGTACGACCACAATCTTGAAAAAATGCAGCCATCTTTATTTGTGGCTATATCTCTGGAACTTGTTGCCCTAAAAAGACCATTCAAATGTCAAATGGACGGGCTTAGATTGACAAAATCAGGGAAGTTAATACAAATTAGTTACAGGTATTGCATGGCTACTATTCTGAATTAAATTAATTTAACAGAGTAAATTGCAGTGCGAATTCGAAAAAACTAAGAATGTCCCATAAATATTTACTAAAAAGCTGAAATTAAAAGGACATGTTCACAACAGTACCAATAATCATATGTGTAAGTTCCCAAAAATTCCCTTTTGTGGTTAAACTGCCATTTATAAAAGAGTACCATCATTTATATTTGTCGGCTTTGGACTATACCTGGGGTATATTTTTGTCATAGAAACGTAAAATGGACATGCTGTGGGGATGGGCGTAAAAGAATAGACTCTTAACAGCAGATCCCGCTGCACAGGATATTCTAAAAATTATATCATGCAACTGCGAATGTTAATGCGAGCGTAGCTGTGTTTGCCTACAAAGTGGTCTTAGCTGCATGGACATCTGTGTTTATTGCGCCATCCGGTCCATGGACCCATGGTTGTTTTAATTGACCAGAAGACATCGACGAAAACGAAAGTAATGATTGTAATACATGTTTGCGCAAATTGAGTGTTTTAGAGTTCCCTTTTATGTCCCCAGATATTGAGGAGATCAACCGAAGCCGCTGAAAAAATTTTAAAGTTCTTTTTACAATATTCCTCCTAAATATCCAAATCGAGACTCGAATACATGTCAAAAAATCATCCACAGCAGAATTCTACTTTAGTTTCTTATTGGGCGTAGAGCTACTTAGCGATGTTGTATTTTGTATGCGTGTAAAATCGTACTGTACTATGGACGGTTCTACCAATAAAACACGCATTTTTTCTTCTTAAGACCAACGTTGTATTTTTCTCTGTTATCATTTTAATAATAACATGTTCTAGGGTTCCTTTATTTTTCTTTGTCATAATTAACATAGGTAGGTACTTATAAAACTGCGCCTAGCATTTTTTTATTTGGGATTTTTTTTTATTGGTACTGTTCTGAACATGTCCACAAAATTTCAGCTTTTTAATAAATATTTCTTGGACATGTGCATTTTTTTCGATTTTGCATTGCACTGCAATTATTTACTCTTTTTTAGTAGTTTCATTCAAAACAGTGTAGCCATAAAACACCTGTTTCTAATTTTGTGTAAGCTTCGCTGATTTTGAAGTCAAAGTCTGTCCATTTTACGCTTGCATGGTCTTTCTAGAACAATTAAATAGCCAGAATAGCAAAAAGTGGACACATTCAAATGATGGTACTTTTTATTTAAATGTTGGTCTAATCCCAACAGGTATTTTTTTGGTAACTTATTACCACAAATGTTTGTTGGTATGTTCTGAACATGTTCACTAAATTTCAGCTTCTTAATATATATTTATGGGATATAGGTATTTTTTTCGAATTTTCACTGCAATTTACTCTGTTAAATTTAATTCAAAACAATAGCCATGCAATACCTGTAACTAATTTGTATTAACTTCCCTCATTTTGTCAATCTAAGCCTGTCCATTTGACATTTGAATGGTCTTTTTAGGGCAACAAGTTCCAGAGATGTAGCCACAAACAAAGAGTGCAGGATGGCTGCATTTTTTCAAGATTGTGGCCGTACGCCAACGAGGATTGCTCGGAACTTTTAACAGTTGATTAAGGACACTGTTCTGAACATTTCCACTAAAAAATATACCTGTTAAAAATTTTGTCCGGGTCAATGTCTAATTTGACTGGGCTATAAGTATTATTTTTGTTTTCAAATTCCAATGTTGTTATCAATTCTTAGTCAAACACCGAAAACTGGAAGTTTCTATGACTTTCAAGATATTAAAAATTAAATAAAACTTAATGGAAAGCCATGGTTGTGGAAGTATACCTGAGACACACACTTACAAACTGTGCACTTTAAAAAAAAACTTAAAATTTAAAATTTGACTATTTTTTTTGCTTTTGAATTGTTTTAAAAAGACTATCTCAAAAAGCCAAAGCCAGAAGCGAGAAGCGAGCCACCCAAAGTTACTGTTGTCCAAGAAACTACACAGTACACACCGTTGTTGAATTGCGACATTTGGGTTGAAACTTTAAAATGTGCTTTAAATATTGATCCTTGAAATCTGGTTCGTTTTGACTGTGGGTCACTGAATTGGATCTGTTGTTTCTGTCAAACTAAAAATGTTAGCTTAGCAGTGAACTTTTATACATCCTGTTGATAAAAACTGCTTTTTTATGAATATTATTTAATGGGTTAAGTTCGAATGATTCTCTTGAAAAGCGTCGATCGAAGAATTTGTTTGAGAATATTCAAGCATATGACTCTGCTTTTGATATGGTTAGTTCTGAAGCGCAAATCATGGCATTGTGTTTTGCATTGCATTTTCATGACGCAGTATACGATTAATAAAGTTCAGTAATTTCAAAGATCACTATGATGTTTTTTCTTACAAAATTAAATAAAAGAGATTTTGGGTCACTATGGCGTATGTGGAACATTTGTTTTTATTCTGAAATTATTATATTTTGTAATTTTTTGTTCCGCCACTTCAATGCAAGAACTAAGTAAAGAAAGGTTTTTTGATTTTTGGTTTCCTTATATTTCTTACAGAGCCAAAAATATGTAAGGACACTTCTGATTAATAAAAAATACGGAAATAGGAGAGACAAAAAAGTGGGTCTCATACTTTAGCTGTCTGCTTGTCCCTACCTGTTATGTATGTAGAAATGTAGGTTTAAGGTGTCAACAAAATTTCGTTATGCGATCTACCTTATACGCGATTAAGTTTTTCCGAAACTTCCTCTGCATACACGGTGCTTATACGCGAATTAAAAACAATCACTGTGTAAGAACCTTGAAAAATTAATCACCAAAATAATTGAGGCGGTTGGAATTAAAGGATGGACTGAATTCAATTTAAAAAGGACTTTGATTTGTTCAGCAGGACCACTTAGATCGATTGGGCCATATTACCTTACTTTGAAAAAAAAGAGCTGTTAAACAACATATGGACAGAGACTGGTACAAAGTAGTACATACAAAAAGTCTATCTTGGACATCTCTTTATTTTCATAACTTATCGGTATATGCGGTGTTTTCTTGGAATGCATCCTTCGCGTATATGGGGAGGGGGGTTGCTGTATTTCTACGTCGATGTTGTACCTCAAATAATTTGTTTAATATTCAAATATCCGCTAAAATAGGTCTGAAGTTAGCAGACGAAAACTCGAAAATAATAATTCTCTTGATGCCCAAAACTTGTGGCGCAATAATTTCAACATTTGAAGCTTCTCTGAACCGCGTTATCCCCGATTTTGTAGCTTGAATGGATTTTTGGTTATTAAAAATTCCGCTAAAATAAGATTGTAACGATGAAAACGTTCGACTAATTTAAATTTTTAAACTTTTTTTTATCAGAAATTGTATCATGTATCCGTTATGACAGGTAACAGTAATTTTAATTGTATAAGTTCTTGATATTTTTTTTCTTTAGGGGTGGATTTCAAAGACTAATACTCTTAAAGATGATCGATCTTATTACTGATATGGATTTTCGGTAAGAAATTGAAATTTATGATTTACCAATAGGTTGAGGAAATTCAAATTTTACCAGTGCTTTGCTTGCTGACGCTGACTCAAGAGTGTGTCAATGTCGGTATGAAGTTCGAATTTCGGCCACTAGGTGATACTTTAATTTTTTAAATCTTGAAAAATTACTTTGATATTTTCAAATTAATTGAAAAATCATCTTAAGAGTTTTCAAAAAATAATAAATATCTAAATTTTGTATTTTTAAATCTTTATTCTGACCTTTGTAGAAGCTCTGTAATTTATTTTTTCATTAAATTCTGTTTTAAGGAATGTCAAAAAAGTACTACGGAAGATGCAATTACTGAAAATGTTTACTTAAATGCCTTCCACACTAGCCCACTGTGTATTAATACATGTCAAAAATGTGGGAAATAAATCATGTGGAAACAAAATATGAAAGCCCAGCCTACATAACCCATCATTCTATCCCACACGATTTGACATGTTTTAATACATGCAACATTTTAGGAATGGTTCTAATTATATCCCACATTCTATCCCATTTTTTTTTAGGTTAAGGTAATGTATTAATACAAACAAGTATGGAAAAATTAAAAATATAAATCGGGTGGCACAACGGATCATGAAGAACCAGGGCCTAGTGACTAACAACTCGCAACTATTCCTGTGTGCGCCTTTCGACAGGAATGGAAGGGACCTACAATTTTACCTCGAATCCGAACGGCTAGACGAGAAGCACTTATTCGTGACAAGTGATACTCTTGGAGGATTTGTCAATTCCTCGCAAGAGGCAGTAGCCCTGAAAAAAAACTTTTTAGTTTTTAGGTGAACGAGGCTGGGAAGCGATCCCAGACCTCCAGCGTGACAGTCGAACGCACTAACCATTACGCTACGGGCTACTACAAGCAAGTATGGAAGCAAAATATGAAAAGTCATTTCTTTCCCACAAATTTGGCAGTCGCGTGGAATTCTTTCCCACTTTCAATTTGACATGTATTAATACACAGTGTGCTTGTGTGGAAGGGCTATAACAAAGAATTTCCAACGGATAGATGAGGGACTGACTATTATTAAAATCGCAAAGCGTTTAGTATGCCTGTAACTCTAATTCCTTGATACGTTACCACCAATTACTGTGCCTTGCTAATTTTAAAAATCTGTGCTTAAGCAGCGTCCACAATATGCCGATCAACATTGATTATTTGCATTGTCAATCAACATGCTCAACATTTTAACCTATCCACACATTGCCAGTTTGTGTGTACGTGTTGTAGTGTATAGTGACATGTCACTTTTCAAGTAGTGTCATTAGTGTTTGAATTACTTATAAATTAGATTTTCTTTGTCTAAATAAACAAAATAAAATAATCAAATTTTGTACCTAGACCAGTTTATTTTAATCACAACAAACAAAATAGTAAACATTTATAATAAATTAAAGAGATCAAAACATGAAACACAGACGCCGCAACCGCAATAAAAGTGACAGCTGTGTTGATGAACACGTCCAGACTTAAAAATTATTGTTCAGTTGACTCAACATTGTTGATTTCTATCCATTTGAATCGGGTTGCGTTCGGGTAAACAAAAGTTCATCAACTCTGTTGATCTACACGTCCACATTTACTCAACATTTTTTATCAGCTCTGTTGAGTAGTGTGGACGTTGCTTTATAGCAGACAAATTCGAAAATCACCCCACTATTTTATATTTTCGTTTAAAAAGTTACATAGCTTGTAGCGGTTTTAAATGTCTGAAAAAAATATTCTATTTTGAACTTTGAAAACAGGTACATATCTAATACTTAAAACGATCAAAATGGCTAAGAGTTCAATAGGATTTTATTAAAAGAGTTGTAAATTTGTCTTTATAAACTGCAAAATGTTCATATTCAGCTTTTTGATGTCTTCTCGAATCTATTTTTAAAAAATTCAGGTCCCTTTATACATTCTTATCAAAAAAAAAAAAAAATATAAAAGACACAATATATCGTCTACGAAAGATGTCTATCTATTCCGAAAAAAGTATATGTAGGTATGTACAATATATCACAAATCTCCTGAAAGATGTATCATATATTTGATAAATATGTTATGATATCATAATTTATGACTTTGGGGCTCTAAAGTTAATTTTAATTACTACCCTCTAATATAAGAAAACATAAGACCATAAGAATAAAATAAAAACAAAGCAAAGCAAAACAAAAACCTGCCGTCGGACACATGCTGCTGTCAAGTGTTTTTTCCGCCAGCAAAAATGGTAGTGCGCTTCTTTTGCGTTTATGATTGTTCATTATAGTACACATACGCTACGCATATATGCATGTATAGACACACTTTGCATATAAGGTCCTGCCGCAAATTTCCCTCCTCTTATTATTCGAAACCACATGACCATCGGTAAGGATACAAACATTCTTGACTTGCCTCGGGGTGAGTTGCACGTCCGCGAACTTATGGGGAGCACATATGAATATTATGATGCGTGGTACCTTGCGCTGCGCTGCGCAGTGCTGGGCTGCGCAGCATAGCGATCTGCATAATGGCCTTTGGATCTGCGGCATAGGAGTTTATCTTTGTGGCAGATCACTGAATCTTTCTGATGGGCAGGGGCAGTGCATGGATTCATTTAAACGATATGCGCATTTTTCACTCTCTGGCTGAAAGTGAAAAATATAGCTATAGGTAAACGTATACGTAGACTTTTACTTCCCGCCATCATGGTCTTCGTTGAAGTCGTAGAGTAGAGACCTTTCCCGACGAAGAAGCAGATGATCCAATTTATCGGTTGCAAGCTATTTATCGAAGGGATTAATCTTGCATATCCAAAAGAAACTCTTTCTTTCATTTCGCATATTAAAACGCATCACAGCCATAGGTTGTTTTGCGTCCTAGATGCTCGATATAACTTCTTTATGCAAAAACAAAAAGGTGGAGGTCCTAGACGATTAAACAACATTCGGTGTATCTATATCCCAATGCTTGAATAATAACGCCATCAACGGGGACAATTTTCTGCCAAAAATGCCCGCCGGAAAAACTGCACCGACTTCATTATTGCTTGCGCTGAAATTGCGAAACTAGTTACCCATACTCTGTTGCTGCTGAACTCTCTGCAGAAGGACTCGTATATCCGTGTATACGCATTTTGCTTATTAAAATGCTCATTCATCCAATCAACTTCTGCAATATGATCCATGAAAGGGAATTAAAAATACTGACGTTTTATTTAACCATGACAAATTGCATTTCCTGTGTTCTTATGGTGCTCTGTTGCTCCGATTGCATTTTTAATTCTTTGGATTGTTCCTTCAATTTGTTTTCATTTCATTTCGTTTCATCAGAGAATGTAAATTTTGTTACGAGACCGTACCTACCTATATTTTGCAGTTAAACGAAATTTGTTGATAGCAAATTTTAATCAATAATAAATAATTATTTTCATTTGTGAATTGGATGAGTTTTTTGATTGAGTATCATGTTTAATTTTGTTAAATAATAAATGAATTTGAGAATATGGTGAATTATTGCTTTAGCAGTTCATTAAAATGAGACAGAATAGGAACAATAATTGTGGATGTTAATCATTATTGGGATGCCTATTATATGTCAATTTCATGTGCGTTGAGTGTTTATTCTGAGCTTAGTATTTGTTTATTTTTTTCCAAATAAAGGACTATTAGCCGTCATAATTTGAAAAGTAATTCGACTCTATTTATCGCAATTTCTAGTGTCTGCTTCTATTGGGAAGGTTATGGTTTCGTGTCCACAAAAAAATAGAAATTTTAATAAAAATCCAGCATTATCCGTCCAAACTACTACTTTTATTTTAAAAATGTTCGATAACGACTCTTATGATTTTTATATAAAACTTCGTTTATGTGGTATCTGTGAACACTGCATGAAATATTAGAAAGTAGTCGATTAAATATTCTGTGGGTATAAAAAAACTCTGTACACATTATAGGTTATCGCGGAGCTACATGGACATCCATTTTAATAAAAAACTTCCCCTTAGTTTAAGGTTGGTCCTCCACCTCCTGCAAAACTCTTTATTTGTTGCACCTATAACTAAAATTTTTACCTCGGACAACTAAAATCATTTAAGAAACAAGAAGAAATGGCAATAGACCGGCGTATAACGAATAGTTGGAAGCAGTTTTGGAATGTAAAGCAGATTTTGGACTCAAAGGTTGGAAAACACACACAAAGATACATCCTGGACTCTACAATACTTCCTGTCATGACATACGAATTACAATCAATCGGATT
Organism: Melangyna quadrimaculata; assembly: GCA_949320155.1. Lineage (NCBI taxonomy): Eukaryota > Metazoa > Arthropoda > Insecta > Diptera > Syrphidae > Melangyna > Melangyna quadrimaculata. Next base: position 38,297,906 of record OX439483.1, read on the forward strand.
ACATATCAAATTCACTCGACAAACTTAGAAAATGTCAAGTAAAAACGGAAAGACGATTACTCAATATAAGGACAGCTCAAAGAATAAGAAACGAAGAAATCAGAAGAAGAACTTACATAACAGACGCAATTCAACGAATAAAACAATTAAAATGGAGCTGGGTAGGTCACATTTCAAGAACGCAAAATAACAGATAGACGAAAGTTGTAACCAAATGGACCCCACCCAACGAATTAAGATCGAGGGAAAGATCAAATAAGAGATGGATGGACGATCTTAGACAATTCAACAACAACTGGTATAACGACGCAAAAAACAGAGATCTTTGGGCAGAAATGGGGGAGGCTTATACCTAATATGAACTAAAAAAGTTATAACGAAAAACTAACACTAAAGAAACATAGACTTAGATTTTAAAACGAGAATTTTTAAATTAAAACTGGATAATTGATAAATTTTGATTTATATGTTAATATATATACAAATATAATTTTAACATTTAGATAAAAAAAAAAAAATGTATTAATTCATTTAAAACTATGTACATTTTGTGGTAAATAAAGCTTATAATAATAAAAAAATAATAATAAGTAAAATAAATGTTTGCTTTTTTTACACTCTTCCATTATAATGCTTAGGTATTTTAAAGAACACAGATCAATTTCACGCAGCCTACTCAGGTGTTATATATTTTATTATAACCAGGGCTCGGATTTGTATGTCTTTAAAACACACAAAATATGCGCATAACATTATGCACCTAAAATGAGACAATATGGGTAAAATGAGACAATATCCAAGTCCATATCCTCAATTTCTGGCCCATAAACGGCACCAAACAGCCACTCTTTGTGGTAACATCGGCTTTTCAAAAATTCCTCGTTGATTCTCATTTGCCCAAATGCGGAAATTCTCCTTGTTAACGAATCCACTGAGGTAAAAGTGTGCCTCGTCGCTGAAGATGATTTCCTTTGTAAAGTCACCATTCACTTCTGTCTGTTCAACCAATTATTCGGCGTATTGACGACGTTTGAAATGGTCAGTAGGCTTCAGCTCTTGAATCAATTGAACCTTGTAAGCGTGTTAATTCAAATCTTTATTCAAAATTCGCAAGAGTGATGTTCGTGAGATGCTCACTTGTTGGGCACGGCGATCGAGCCGAGGTTGACGGCTCTTCTGCCACACTAACGCAAAAAACACCAATGTTTTCCGCAGAACGAAGCATTCACCAGGCGCGAACCAGGGGGGGTTTGGGGGTTCAACCCCCCTCCCGAAATGTATGAATTTAACTTCCTCGCCATACAATTTCACTCTTAATTTTTGAGTTTTCAGTTTAACCCCCCCCCCCAACAGACCCGGTGTGCTGAAATTTGCCCACAATTCTACCGATTGTGGACACATTTGGTCGATTATGCTGACCAAAAAAATCACGAAGTGCACGAAATGCATTTTGATTTGAACGCCCATTTTTGTAAAAGGCTTCAACAATCTTAACGCGCTGTTCAATTGTGTACCCCTCCAACACTGAAACAAAGAAATGTCAAATTAAGCTGGGCAAAAAACTTGACGTTAATGTGTGACTCACAATTAACATCCTGCATTATGGTTGGACCACCCCAGATAAGAACAAAATAGAACATTTAAAAATTTCAGTTTATTACAACACAACATAAAATCTACTAATTTTATTTATTGAAAATATTATAAAATATTAAACTAACATTTCTTATGATAAATTGAAAATGCACTTTAATTTTTTTTTTTTGTTCAAAATCTTTTTTTTGTTCAAAATCTGACTAAATAGGCAAAGTACTAATTTCTCTAATATGTGTCTTGTAATATGTCTTTAGCATATACCAAAAAGTTTTTCACGAAGTTCTTAAAAATAAAACTTGGTCGATTGGGTCTTAAAAACTTTACGAAATTGAAAATATGCGTTCAGCTTCAACAGATGTAAACTGATGGGATGGAACGTTCTTGAACGAAAGGATCTAAATTTTTGAACATTTCTCTAAGCTGATTTTTTTGTAATATTAGTTCAACATCAATATGTTACAAATTTTTTAAGTACCTACCCCTCATTTTTATTTAAAACGTTTTCAATTTTCTTGACTATAAGTCTACCCATTGAATATTCGACTAAACTTAACTTAAAGAAGAAATACTTTGAGAAATGATTGATGGGCATATTCTAAGAAAAGCATCTTCCTGGAAGGCACTCTATACCCCCCTCGTTTTTAGGGGAAAAGAATAAAGAATATTTTTATTTTCTTAAAAATCAACGGCAACACCTACTGTGCTAGCATTTTTAAAGCACAGAACTTTTTATTTTCTAATCAAATTATTTTATTTATTTTTTATTTTGATTTTCATATTTCGAAGACAAATTCATCTAAGCCTTTGCTTATAAAAAAATACATTGATTTTTTTTTTTAATTTTATTTTAAAAGTACCTACTATATTCTTCTTTAACATTTAAGGTCTTATTAATTTTTGAATTTGTTTTGAAGAAAAGAAAAAAATATGAACAACACTTTATGAACCTTGAAATTTTTTATTTGTATTTGCTTTGATTCATTTTTGAGGAACAAAACATAACACACAAACAAATCTTGGGAACTTTTATCCCTTCTTGTTCACTTAATACAGAGTTTAAATAATTGCAGCAAATATTAAAAATTGTAACCCAATCATTTTTGGCTTCAATTTTGTATCTATACGACCAATAGGAATCGCATAAAATCGATTTTTTTAAAGAAAAAAAAATTACAATAGGGGTAAAAAATGGATGGGTTCACTTAACTGAGGTTTTATTTTTTAGGTTGTAGAAAACAAAAATATTCAAAAAACCAGGGTGATTTTTTTTTTCGATACAAAAATTGTGGTTTAAAAGTACTGAATACTCGAAAAAACAAACAATTTTCAAAAATAAGTAAGGTTTTTATAATTTATAGTTTTCGCAAATAATTCTTGATTACAAAATTTTCAAAAAAAAAAATTGTGTAAAAGTTAAGTTTTCTACATGAACAAAAGAGTTGATGTACAAACTTTAAACCAAATGTCTTTTAAATTAAATACAAAATAATTAAAATAGAATTATAGAGAATTTGATCTTTTGGTTTATGACTAAAAATTCTAGACATAAACAGCCAAATTAATAAACGTGGAATAGTGAAGGGTTAGGCCTTATTCCGTGGACTAAGTACAAAATGTTATTAAAAAAACAAAATTTCTTCTAAGTGACGTTTACTAAGCTAAACCACCGAACAAAGTAGTTTGCGAAGGAATAAGAACCAGATGTGTCAAATTTGTTATGAAATTAAAAAAAATATATGTGAAGATTTGTGATTTTAATTTTGAGTAAAAATAATAATGGTTTATCAATTTATTGAGTTCGCCTTCAATTATTAGACCATCAACGATCAGGAATGAGAAAAAGAAAAATATACAAAACCAGGTATAATCCAGTGCAAGTGTTAGTGAGGAGGATTTCAGGAAAAAATATAAATTTTCTAAGGAAAATATGAGGAAACTCAAAGCAATTGTTGAAGATGATCTAAATGGGGATACTAGAGGTGGACATATTTCTGTGGATCTGCGGATTATGGCTTTTTTTCTTTTCTTATGAAATTTTCCATTTAGAAAATAAAAACATAACAGAAAACTAAACACAAAACAAACAATTGAAAAAATGATAATAATTTTTACAGAATTATTAGGTGTGTAACGTGAACATTATTTTTTACAAATATTCAAAATGTAAACCTTAGCTTGCGAAGCTTGGTGAAAATTTCAATTTCAAACAGGCATCTTAGTTATTGTTGTATATTTTTTGAAGGGATTTTTGGAAATCGTAACTTTACTATTCCACGAATATTTTGATTCTATTAAAAGGACATTTTATTCCTTTTCTTAACTCTTATAAATGTGGAATAAGTGTTTTTTATTAATATGGCTCCAAACATTTAGTTTACTAATTCAATTGCAATGCATTGTTATGAGTATGTCAAAAAAAAAAATCAAAATTAGAAGAGCAAAAAAAGATGTTCTCTTTTTTTATTTTGTTTATAAGATAGTTAATTTTTTTGTAAATCTTGGAGCAAAATATGTTATTTGAATAGCTTTGAGGTAAACTTTTTGGTGCAAATTTATATTAAATTGTTAAGACATTTGAGAGATATGCAAGAATAATCCAACAAAAATACAATTTCCCCAAATAACTTCAAAAAACTTCATTTCGCTTTCGTTAATTACTTGATCGTGCTCTTAGATCGTGTTTCTTAAATTTATCTCAGCTATCACTTTTTCATGTTAAATGTTTGAGAAGCGTTTTTTAAGTTCTCTCCAAAATTCGAGCTGGACTTACCTGACAAAATATTTTACTAATCCCACTTTTTTTTCTAATTTATGTATTTAACCAATAAGAATGTCAATTAGTCAACACTTTGCTTAGTAAATACAAAATATATAATTTCCAAATTAATAACATACAACACAACTACAATATAATTAGAAAAAACCTCTACTCTATCATCCTCGAGAGTCATGCTTATGCGAAAATGACACAGCAGAACCCAAGCTCGAATGCGTGCTTAAGATTAGTTTCACTTACGTACGAGTAAAGTGTTTTTTTTTTTTTTAATTTTTACTTCATGAAACCAACCAACTAAGATGATAGTAGTATTTATATTGCATTTATCCACTTGACAATGTTTATGCGCCTTCTAATTAAAAATTATAAAATGTGGTCTTATTAAATCCAGTTTTGCAATTAGCACTCTCTTTAAAGGATGCCCGCAAGGTTCCCAAGAAAAAATAACGAGGAGACAAGGAGGAATCATAAGATAACCGCAACCACCGAGCATATTATAGCAATCAACGAATTGCGGATGAATTTGTCAAGCACGTACTTTGCTCAGACCTTGACGGTACTTAACACAGTTTATGAAGAGGAATTATTATTTTATTTTTGTGTTTTCCTTATTTAATATTTTTAATTAGTGACGATATGTTTTGAAATAAGAACACACGTCTTGTCATTTGATTTAAAGTTCCATAAGAAAAAAGAGTTGAAATATACCTCCATTCGATCGCCAATTTTTTTGAAACAGATCGTTTATTTCGCAGGGAATTGTCCGCCTTCAAGTCCCAAACGGACCTTATAATCATTTTATAAAACTAAAGACGAAAAGGAGATCAAAACAAAAAGAAATATCTGAACGAAATGCACAAAAGAAACTTTGACCGTAGCCTCTAATTAAATAAGTGATCACCGAAAAGGTCGAAAGCCACAAACGTAGCAAGTGGAATGAAATATCAGAAGACAAACATAGGAATCCAGTCCAGTAAAATATTAGCTTTACCTGTTCGTCTGCGGCTTTGACTGCGGCGCTATCTGTGCTATCAGGTTCTAAATGGCAATTATAAATGTATTTATGGTTTGATCTGACCCCTTAAAGATACGCGAATTTTGTTTTTTTTTTTTTTTTTGTTTAGCCTCTACTTATGTATTTATATTTCTTTAAATCACACCCACATAACGTTAAATATAGGTCCAGGCTGGTTCAGATATACGTGGCGATACATTCTCAGAATTGTATAAGAATTCTTTGTCATACACTCTAGTATTCTCATAATAACGTATTTCATACTTTTAATTGTTAGTTCTGTTATATAAAAAAAAATGTATGAAATACTGTTTTGATCTAAATAAAACCTAACTTCATGTGTGTTGATAGATTTCAAGTAGTGTTTGCTCTTATGGAGTTGCAGGTGTTAGGTATTGGTAAAGCCAAAAGTATAGAAATGTCAAAATAACTTAAACATATGAGAATATTGACAAAAAGCATATAAAGTATCAAAATCATTATAAATGAATTCTTAGCTTATAATTAGCAGAGAAATTTAAAAACGTTTTTTTTTAACAACAGTTACAATTTGTATTCATAATCAAAAAACTGATGTGGAAAAAAAATATGCACTACTGGATTGCACGAACTGGCTCTCGTAGCTAACAACTTGTTTATGTAGACAGACTTTGAACGTCTAATACTATTACTATAGGTTTGATAATATGTATTTTTATATCGTTAACGAGAAAATTACAAAAACATGTTAAAATATCAGTTTAAACTTTTTTGATAATTTAATCAAAAAAAAGTTAAAAATTAAAAAATAAAATAAATAATTTTTTCTTGGATTTTAGCTTTTCGTAAAAAAAAAAAAAAATTATATACATATTTTGTAACTTACTAAGAAATACTGAAATGCAAAATACTGACATGGCCAACCAAGCAACAAGTATAAAAAAGGCATTTTTTTCAAAAAAAAACAGAACTTTATTTCCGTTATTCGAATACTTTAGTAGAAACGTGGTAAGCGGTATTGTTGAAAGAAACCATGAATAAGACTGCATTAAAATCTTCTATAAAATTGTATCAAAATCAAATACAAAAATGTATTAAAAAATTTTACAAGATGTTTTAAACTCTAATACAAGATGTATTCTATTCTATTCTATTCTATATCTAATACAAAATGTATTAAAATCTAATACAAGATGTATTAAAATCTAATACAAAATGTATTAAAATCTAATACAACATGTATTAAAATCTAATTCAAAATGTATTAAAATCTAATACAAGATGTATTAAAATCTAATACAACATGTATTAAAATCTATTACAAGATGTTTTAAACTCTAATACATGATGTTTTAAACTCTAATACAAGATATATTAAAATCTAATACAAAATGTATTAAAATCTAATACAATATGTATTCAAATTTAATACAAAATATATTACAATCTAATACAAGATGTATTAAAATCTAATACAAGATGTATTAAAATCTAATACAAAAATGTATAAAAACTTAACACAAAATGTATTAAAACCAGATACAAAAATGTATTGAAAAATGAACAGTGTGACCATTGTCTCAGAAAAGTGAGTCTAAGCATGCATGTGTTTAAAGTAAGCTAAGCTGAGTTCCACATAATCATATTCAATATTAAAAATCCGTGAACGCAATGGTTCCTTACTAAAAGGTATATTCAATAGCTTACAAAGTCTTACACTTATAGAATCATTATTTAGCTCAATAATATAGTGTTTATGAATATGAGCCTTATGCAATAAAATCACACAGATTTAATTGGTTCTAAAGGCACACGTATATGTCCCAACGGCCATCATCCAATTAGTGCGAACGACATCTTGAATAAATGTGTACCTACATATGAAAAAAAAACAACTTAAAAGAAAGAAAAAAAAATCTTCCGCAATTTATCACAAACAAAAAAAATCCGGTGCAATGATGCGTTTCTACTGACAGCACGCAACATCAAAAATTCCTCCAGGCTGACATCGCCCAACGAAGTGCAAGTGCACAATGCTCCATGAAGAGTATCTTGCCCTCGTAGTATATGCAATTTGGTCCGCACTTCATTTTTTTTTTGTTTTACCAAATCTGTGTTTTCTTCTTGGAGTACATATCTCAAGAGTTAACAACAACAAAACAAAAATCGTTTAAAAATATACCAAGACCATCTTGACCAATGGTAGGGTTTGAGTTTGATAGAAACCCACCATCGGCCGAACGGGAAGATCAAGAGTTAGCCAACCCGACTGCTGTTGCTCTGTCTTGTCTGCCGCTGCTGCTGTTGTTTGTTGCTGATGCATCCGCCGGTGGTATCGTTCAATTTCAATTGCAGCCGCATCCGTTCTCTGTGTTTCAACAACAACAACAATTACCCAAGACCAGTAAAGTTTAGTACACAAAAAAGGATGCAGACAAAAGTATTACATCTATCTCGCTTTCACATCAACCGACCGACGACGCGACGGACGGATAGGTGCCAGCGCAACTGGTTTCACCACGAATTCCAGAGCGAATCCTTACAGAAGCCCTCCAGGCACTTGCAAGACATTATTTCAGCCAGTAAGCGCTTCTTTTTTCTCCTCCTGAATAGGCCGCCTGAATTTGGATTAAGCGCGCACCTCACTACTTGATGAAGCTAAAGGAATTGAATTCAAATTAAAAGATGGAGGAGGAAAATATGTCCATGGCAGAATATTAAATGGTTGAGAGGTAACCCAACATAACCACCATCCTGCATCTGCCATCCACCATTGAGTCTAACCGACCCGACCGGGATGATGGTCCCAGCCAAAGCCACTAGGACTGAGATGCAGTTGCATTGCAAGACGCAAGCATGTCAAAAGCAAACGCGTGCTCTACGGTGCGCTTGAATTGTTGCCCAGTCTGATATCTGGCTTGCAGAAAACATGGAAAGCCCCGTGGAAATCTTCGGTTTGTTGGACGAGAGGCTGTGCGGCCACTCAAGTCTATACCGACCGACCGAAACGACGCGACGCAACGACGATGTTTAGTTCTGCCGACAATTTACCTTCTATAAATGGTTACTACACGGAGGACATAAAAATAACCGCCCTGAGGATATCCTTCACTGTGATCTGGTGAATATCTATCTATCTATTCAGTCTCAAAACATTCAGACATGAGGTCTCGCTGAAAGCATAAGCTTGTTTTATACCTCAACTTGTATGTTGCACCTTTTGACGCAAGACCATAGGCAGATGTTGATCGCCAATAATAATAGCTGATAATTCATACATTGGATCAAGTGACACTCTCAGAGGCATATGATTAGTGATGTCTGTGACTTTAGGTAGGATTAATAAGATAGTTGTTTGGATTAGTCATCAAAGTGGTGTAGAGGTTTTGGTTTTGTGTTGTCCCCAAAGACGAATTATTATGTAAGTGCGCATGTTAAACGATAGTTAACTGGGGGCTAGGAAACCATAAAATTTGTACCAATAAAGCTGTCAACTTAAAAAAAAATTGGAGTTGACTGATCGTGAATCATTTTGTTTAAAATAAAAAATTAAATTATTGAAACACTTTATGGGTTGACTTTCTCTATATTTTGCTGATTTTAAAAGAGTATACATCACAACCAGGTCTAAATTTGTAAAATTTGTAAAATACTTTCAAAATTCTATTGTTCTATTAGGTGAAAATAAAATCGTAAGCGAATGCCTTGTTCCGACCTCGTTTAGGCGCCCCCCCCCCCCCCTTTGGTTTTCTTAAAACACGACGTTAGACAAACATATTTTTGAACAAGGCATCACTTACACTCCTACTTTTAAGCCAGAAAACTATTTTTGTGAATCAATTTGATTAAATCAAAAGCTTTAAAATTTTATTTTTGAATTTAAAATTTGGAGAGAAAAAAAATAAAACACTTAATGATCTATCGATTTTACGTTAAATTTAAAAAAAACAAATTTTTTTCAAAAAGTTGATATTAATAATATACATCTGCTTTATGGAATAGCTTCTAAAATAGTTAAATAGTATTGCAAGCCATATTTTTTTTGAAAAACTGTTTTTGATTTTTTAAAAAAAAATGTTCAATATTTTTTTTTTTTTTTTGAAAAAACAATAATTTGTGTATTAATTAAAAACAAAGGCGCCTTTATTTTCATGATCAAACCAAACATCAAAAATATTTTTTTTTTATCAGAATTTTGTAATACAGAATTCAGAAAAACAAATTTCATGGAATTTTGACCAAAACCCTTATTTTTTTCTAAACAGAAGCCCCTGAGAAGTTTAAAAAAATATTGCATTTCACAATTTTCCAAAAAATTGTTTTTTTTTTTTTCTAGAATTTTGTTTTGGCGAAATTTTTTTAAGTTATATTTTTATCTGCATATTACCAGTAAAATTAAATTGGCGTTTCAAATTTTGTCCCCCAAAAATGATTTTGAAACTTTATGTAAGAAATTAGTATTTCCTTTTTAATCAGGCTGAGTTCCAAAATGTATAATCATTCAATCATATTTGAAAATTTGTTGCCTATTTCGGAAATGTTTAAATTTATTGGTCCCGCATACCTATAAAAGTTTTAGCAGAAAGAATAATTAATTCAAAACTTTTAACCAACCAAGATCGCTTTATAAACAACTCTGAACGAGTCCACTTGCTTCTCTATTGGCTTCACAACTACTCGTGGCTGCGAAAAATGCAAGCCAGTCATGCCAGATTTGCACAAGTGGCACAATGTTCTTATAATTATTATATAAAAAAAATTTTGATCAGTTTTTTGAGCAATACTCTATTCATACGCATCAGCAACGCAAACATGCTGCTTTGTAAACATTTTACTTTGTATAAGTTTGACAATTTGGAACGCACATTTTTTAATATTTGAAGGGCAGACATTAAACAACATTTTACTTATATGTCAAAAATTCACGTTTTGCTAATTTAGCGAAGAAAGACAAATCTTCAAAACTTGAAAAAAAAATTTTGCCGCATTATCCTTTTCACTTTTCATTTCCACTTTTTTTCACAAAAATAAATATACCACAATTGTACTAGAACTAAATAATTCTGAATAAAAAAAACTTTAGATTTTTTTTTTTCTTAACAAATGTCAATCCAAAGCATCAACAAAATGATTGATGCGCAAAAAAATTATTGTTTGCTCAGTCAATGCGCACCGACTAGATACGTATCTGAAGTGTTTAGAAACTTGCAAATTTGTTAACATTTTCATGTTTGACTTTTGGAACTTATGACATTGCATCAAATGCGCATCTGATGCATTTCAGCCTTACTTCAAAGATATTTAACTTTGTTTCCATAAATTCAAACTCCTTAAAGAAATCAGAAATCAAGATTTTCAAGAAATCAGAAATCAAGATTTTCAAGAATCTAGCACGATGTTTAAAATCATTCATCTCTTTAATACGAAAAAAATAAAATATAAAATAAGGTAAGTATGCAACAAAAAAAAGTTTACAATACTTAGGTTATTAATGATGGTCTTTTACTCAAATAATTAAAAATATGCTACAATTATATTAGTTTTTAAGTTATTTAGAATCGAGTTTTCAATCATCAATTTATCAGAGGAATAAATATAACAGCACCAGCTTTCACCCCTATTGCGATTGTCAATCATGGATTGATAGTTGATTCTTCTTCTTCTCACATGGATTGATAGTTGATAAATACTGAAATTCGATATTAAAGAAGCCAACCTCCAGAAGTTTTGGTAACTGAGAATGACGTAGGCTGTCGTTAATATTACAAGAAAATTGTCAAAGATCGGTGAATTTTCGATTATATTTTGAATAACTTGTCTTCTAAAATGCAAAATTTTAATATTTATGAACAATCAATCAGTAATTGACAATCGCAATAGGGGTGCTTATTGAAGAATAAGTTCTAACTGGGGCTTAAACAAATACATAAACTGAGGCTTAACTGACTGTTAAAAAAATAGTTCTTAGACGTTTGTTTATATTTTTAATAGATCTAAGTGAATAAATAAACATTTAAACAATTGCAAGAAATACATCATTATGGGAAAGTTTGAAAAAAGGAAAGGAAAATACTAAAATTTAAAAAAAATTCCCTAATTTGTTTAATTTTAAAAATGACAAACAAAATAAAACTCAATACTGTTTGTATTTTTAGACCTGTGTGCAAAATTTGAATAAAATTGGTCAGCAATGTTCAAGATATGCAAAAATAGCCCACAAATATGCCAACAAAAATATGCCTCAATCAAAAGCCTTAACAATGTTTCCTTTTGTTAATATTTTTTTGAAAAAAAAATTAAAAGCAGTTAACAAAATAGGCATGTAGCTAAATCAAAATTTCTTGCATTGTTTTCGAGAAATTTTGAAAAAAAAAATTTTTATATGGCAGCTACACATTTTTGAATATAAACACAAATTTGAATGATGTGCTTTGTTACATAATGTAACAAATTAAGTTTGACAACTAATTTTTACATAAACTATTACTTACACAACTTGATTTGAAAAAAAAAATACGAGAAAGGATTTTTGGCTTTAAGCCAAATCATGTAGCATTATACTGTCGGTGTTGCTTTTGTAATAATTATTTTATTTTTTTTTTAGAAAATTGACACCCTTACTAAACGGGGAGAAATAGACCCCTCCTTAGATACGATATTTGTCTTGTTTACATATTAACTATTTTTTTATGTATCGTTTTTCTTGACAAATTTTATGATGCGAATCACCCTTTGTGGTATATTATGGTAAAACTTAACCACGCTAACCATTCTTCTAACCTTACTTACCTCGCTAAACATTTTTTTGTATGAGCAACAAGAATCACATTAAATTCATTTTTAATAAACGAACGAACAAAAGTTGATATGGGGTTGCTTACTTTTAAAATCAAAACAAATTACAAAACTCGGTTTCAATCCAAAATCACGGTTTTAACGTAGGATACTCGATATATAAAAAAAAAGTAGTTTTCGTAATTTTGTTCAAAACTTTATGGTTTTCAAAATTCAACAAAATGTTGATGACGACAAAATATTAAGAAGCGTCCACATTATGTTGATTTGTGTATGTATATCAACAGTGCTGAACAACAATGTTGAGTTGATGTGGACGTGTAAATAAACAGAGTCTTTCAACGTTTGCTAACCCGAACGTAACCCGACTCAAATGGATAGAAATCAACAAGGTTCATGAACACAGCTCTCATTTGTATTGCGATTGTGCTGTTTTTGGCCTGTGTAGGTATTCTGTTTTATTTGTGTAATAAGACACTGCTTTTTCGTTTATTGTCTTCGTTTATTTGTCTTATTGTATTATTTTTGTTGTTATTTAAAATGAAATGGACGTAGAAAATTGAGTAGGTACCTACGTAAATGAGTGTTTGTATGGAAGCAAGACAGTATACACTTACACACGTACACACTAGCATGTTTATCGACAATTTAAATTAACAATGTTGGTCGGCATATTGTGGACGCTGCTTTAGAATATTATTAGCCTTAACGAAATTTGGTGGTACAATTTTCTCAAAAAGTATTCAACCGATATCTATAATTGGTATATGGTTGGAAAGCTACAGTTGCGTAGAGGTGCAGAACATACCTTAGATACGCATTTACATATTGTAGATAGTTTTTCTTTTAATACTGGCGATCACTGTGCTAAATATGCACAAAATTAATTAAAAAACTAAAACAATCTGTCTGTGCTTTAATTTTTAAACAAATTGTTAGAATAAAAATGTGTATACTTTATATAAAATAAGAGTTTGAACAAAAATCAGTTAGAATTACGTTTTCCGGGAGCAAGCAAGGCCACCACAAAGCCACAAACTATTTTACTATCTACGCGCTTAAGAAACCCAATATGGCATAGGTATATGTTCCCATTTTTTAAATTCTTTGCATTCGTTTGTTCCTTATAATAATTATTGATGTTTCTTTATATTCTTTCTCCATTTTGTGCCCTTTTGCCTTCGGCTTTGGCAGTGATAACTTTCCTTCTGAGCACGCGCTTTTTTTGTACTATATTTTTTATTTTTTTTTATTATTCGCAGAATTTTGTAAAGCAGAGTTTTGAGAAACAGAATTTTGAAACCAGAATTTTGAAAAGTAGAATTTTGTAAAAAGAATTTTGACTTTAGCTGATTTTCGACCCCAACACAAGTTTCCCATTCTGTAATAATTTTTTTTTAAACCTTAACGAGAGAAAAAAAAACTCTTTTTATCTCAGAAACGACTCCTACGATTTTTATAAAAACAAATGTGTATTACGGTAGGTAGGTATACAATGAATATAGGTACCTATTTTATCTGCGTTATACATTATCTTAAAGAAATTTAACAACTATACTATTTTTATTCAAGAATTTAGTGAATCGCAGTATATTCATAACCTATTTTTAGTTATTGTTGCGCTAATGGTTATGCACGTTTAAAGGTAACATGCTTTGAATGCATATCTGAGCAAATTAATGTTTTAAACCATTGTTTACCTTGTGGGAAAATTCAGTAAGAACAGATAAAATAACCAATGGCAACATTATTTCCCTGACTATAATTCGTTTTGTTTTTATTATAAGTAGGTGCATACCATAGTTTATCAAATTTATCCATCCATCAAAATTCTTTGTTATTTCACTCCCATAATGAACTTTTATTTCGAATTGTTGCCTAATTAATATCATTCGATAAAAAAACGTGATGAAAATACCAAATGACCTACTATCAAAATTTAGCTGGTATAAGCAACAACAAAAAAAAAATAACACGGAATCGAAATTGGCGGAGTAACTTGGCTTCTTTCTTATAACCAACTATCACAAACGTCTAGATGTCCTTAGGCCACTCCCGAGTTCCACTCTAGGGTATCACATTAAAACTTTTATCATATAGTTACCTGCCTTACTGCGAAGCGACGCAATGTTTTAAGTTGACTCGTGACGTGCCACGCCGCATCAGCCGCCGCCAACCGCATCACCGCCACCGCCTGTTCAAACTTACGAAAAACTCCTGTGCGTTTTGGCCGAGGAGAGAGTATAGTTCACAAATTACAGGCTCTGCGGATAGTAGTTGAGTTGGCGACTGTGTTCGTGTTATTTTGACTGGATTCAGTACTCATTTCAGTAATAATACCATTTGTAGTGAGAATTCCTTATAACGAAACGATTTGAAATCTTGTGTGACGTGTCCAACTCACCATCGCATTCAGATGCACCTGGGACATACATATTATTTTCCAAAATGTAGAACAATCCTTGGTCATCATCAACACCAACAGTAGTTCGAATTATTAATGCATCGACAACTAAAAGGCAAAAATAACTATTTACGAATACAACAACAGCATCTCATTGGAAAGAAAACAGAAAACAATAAACAACCCCTCGAGCAAGCTCTGGCAATTAAAATATTTAATTTGTCCTTAGACGTTTCACGATTGTTTCTTGTTCATGTTCATGGTATACCTACCAATAGAGAAAATTAATCGTGAGTCCTCCAAAGTTGTAGGGATAAGAATCAAAGAAAATAAAACAATTTGCCTAACTCTAATTAGATTTTTCCCTTGTTTAACCCTCATCTTTGGCCCTAAAAACATGGCGCAAAATATGATGGTAAGGTAAGGGAGTCCCTTTTATTTTTGCGTTCATTTTAATTTACTGGTCATCATAAGGTTCGGAGAAGAAAAGTTAAGCTTGTTTTCTTGACGCTCTATCTACGGTAAGAAGGGTGTTTGTTCCTTCGTCAGCGACTGGTGTTTTTGTATTATTGTTGTTGTTATTTCATTTAAGAATAATAAAGTTGGGGAGAAGCAGAAATAGAATTCTTGGAGTTTTTTTTTTCGCCACAACTTAATAATCTTGGAATTAAAATGGAGTTATGCGGCTTTCAAATTTACTTAGATCTTTCAGTAGCTTATAGAAGAAAAAACAAACAAAATATTTATGAATTGTTTTTTTTTTAAGAAATATGCGCATAATTCAAGTATAATTCTGACTTTTGAAAGTGAAACTGAAAAAGCAAATTTTGGACGCGTTCAAAATCATTATATGTAGTAGCCCGTAGCGTAATGGTTAGTGCGATCGACTGTCACGTAGGAGGTCTGGGATCGCTTCCCAGCCTCATCCACCTAAAAACTAAAAAGTTTTTTTTTCAGGGCAACTGCCTCTTGCGAGGAATTGACAAATCCTCCAAGTTCATCAATTGTCACGAATAAGTGCTTCTCGTCTAGCTGTTCGGATTCGGCATAAAATTGTAGGTCCCTTCCATTCCTGTCGACAGGCGCACACATGGTTGCGAGTTGTTAGTCACTAGGCCCTGGTTCTTCATGAGCCGTTGTGCCACCCCATTTATTTTTTTAATCATTATATAAAGATTTTTTAACTGACGTTCCCAAACAAAATTTTGTTTACTAAACAAAAAAAACAACACATTGAATGGAACAGAGTCAAAAAACCAATAACTTGGAGCTAAGGAATATACATAGCTCTACCTTGGTATAAGCTTTGAATTAAAAAACCTATAGTAATTCTAGCTAGATATTCGTTACGCGATGTGGATGAGTTGGCAGAGATAGTTTAATTTGACATACTAGCTAGCAAAGTTAGTTGTGGAACCAGGTGGCACCACCGTCGATTTGGAAAATGATAGTGCTATAGAATTTATATACAAAGGTAAAGGTTAGTATTAAATAATGAGAAATTAATATTAAGTACCTTTCAGATGAGCTTCGAATGCTAAATAAATCTTTTTAAGCAATTTCAAGAGAAAATATCACTTTTTTTGTTTTTGTTTTTCGACGAAGTAAAAAATGATCTTATTTACAAAATTTTAAATGAAAACAAAGTATGAAAAATGTGTTTAACCCGGGGTTTAGACAAGCGAGCAGAACTAGTAGCGTATATTAGTGTTAGTGTATCTGAACACGAGAGAGCCGACTAGTAGGGCAATAGTATAATATTTTTGGCTGCGAGTAGCCTGCCAGTTACCCGGGGTTTAGACAAGCGAGTAGAACTAGAAGCATTTGTATTATAGTGTTAGTTTTATGGATGTATGTGTGACTAGTAGCTCTCTGCGCGGTTTTTCAACTAGTATGATTTTTTTTTTAAATATTTCATACAGAAAAATATACAAATTATGGAAACTATGGAAACAAAACAAATAAATGAAAACAATACACTACACTAGCAGGATAACTGGCAGGCTACTCGCAGGCAAAAATATTATACTATTTGCCCTGCTAGTCGACTCTCTCATGTTCAGATACACCAACACACATAAACGCTACTAGTTCTACTCGCTTGTCTAAATCCCGGGATAGTGTATCAGAACACGAGAGAGCCAACTAGTAGCCCAAATAGTATCATATTTTTGCCTGCGAGTGGCCTGCCAGTTATCCTACTAGTGTAGTATATTTTTTTCATTTATTTGTTTTGTTTCCATAGTTTCCATAATTTGTATATTTTTCTGTATGAAATATTTAAAAAAAATCATACTAGTTGGAAAAACGCGCAGAGAGCTACTAGTCACACATACATCCATAAAACTAACACTATGATACAAATGCTTTTAGTTCTACTCGCTTGTCTAAACCCCGGGTAAATAACATAAAATTACATTTGATATTTTCTACGCGACCGTCCACAACTTGACGTGTTCCACAAACTTTAATCTCATTTACCAATATTACTTATTTATGTTGAATCATAATTCAAAATTTCAAAGTCAGCTGGTGTTGTTTGAATCTTAAATGTAATTCAATTTGTACACTTTTTCAAAATAGTCAGACTTATTCTTACTGACATTATCACAACTATTTGACTCTCCTCTTTTTCTAAATACAGTCATGTAATTAATATGTAGATACATATATATGTCTGTTGGTTACATTTTTTAAGAGAAGACCACAGAACAGAAATAATTTGTATTTGTACTCGTAGGTTACTAAACCGATTACATATTTAAAATAACTAAATTGGTTGTTCTAGAAAAATTTTTGGATTTTCGGAATTTTAATTTTTTAATTTGCATGAAATATTTTTGAAATGTGCTATGAAGCGGATTTTGATGATAATTAACTTTGAAATCAACAGCTACAACACTTTCTTGCCAAATTACTCAGCTGTGTGAAGTGGGAACCCCGAAGTCAAAATTTTTGTGTGGGGTTTATCAGAATCGTTTGTCCATCGTTTGTCCACATTTTTCCAACCAAAAATATGGTTTGTCCACCCTCAGGAAAAAAGTTATTAAGCTTTTCTCTTTTATAGCAATTCCCCAAAATGAAAAACTCATCTACTGCCCTCAAAAGATGTTTTAGGAAGATGAGACTAAGTGCGTTCGTTTGTCCACCGGCTAGCTGTTTAAGATTATTTACCAATAATAATCGTTTTTCCACCCTTCGTTCAAAAATTTTTCAACATTCCTTTTTCATAGCAACCCCCAAAAAATAAAAAAAATATTTTTTAACAAAATCGTTTTAATCCCAATCGTTTGTCCAGGTTAGTCCAGCAAACAAAAAAAAAATTCAGACCTTCGTTCAAAATTTATTCAACATTTCATTTTTGACTGTGGGGGTTTTGCTATAAAAACGAAATGTTGAATAACTTTTGAACGAAGGGTGGAAAAACGATTATTTGTAGTTGGACAAACGTGGACAAACGATGACAAACGATTCTGATAAACCCCACCCAAACATTTTGACTTCACACAGCTAAATTACTCTTCATATATGTTCAAAACTTTAACAACTGCTTTTAGTTTTTTATGGTTTCATAAATTTAAAAGATATCAAATTTTTGTTAAAAAATAAAAATAAATTAGGTAATTTTCTTGATAAATTCAGTTAAATTCCAACTGACCATTTTCCAACTAACATTTCAGTTTCGGTACGGCTTAATAGAAGTTAATAGATTAGTTCCAATAGTTAAATTCCAACTAACATTTCAGTTTTGGTTCGACTTAATAGAAATTAATAGAAGCTGAAATGTTAGTGAGGAACCTAAGTAGTCGAGATTTTTAAAATGGGAGGCTACCCACTATACTCATAATATCCGCTGATATTAGAGTATTAGAACCATTTAAACTTTTTTCTTTTCACATAAATTCAAAGTTTTCCAAATAATTTGTCGAAATATTTTATATTTTCTTGAATCCTAACATAAATGCTTTTAAGTAGATACTTATTTTCTTCTTAGAATTTCGTTCAAAGGAATAACATTTATTGCAGTCTAAAAAGCTTGCAATGTACCTACCCACTGCCCACTCTTGCATATTTGAAATCCATATATACAAAATATTTTGTATGGACCAACAACAGCACTCAAATTAGGGTATCCATCCGAGTGTAGGATCTCTCTTATTTTATGCCTTCAAGCTAAAACAGACGCGCCACTCAAAAAAGATGTTGCTTGCTGCTGCTCCTGCCGCTTGTGCTGATGGAGCGCAATATGCTACATTCATTTGTTTCTGAAGAGATGCATTGGTTTTAACCGAATACTAAAGTACAATACACCTCTAATCTACAGTCAGCCGATTGGGAGAAAGAGCTCAAAATGAAAAAAAAAAAAGTAAAAAAACAAAAATAACTACTTCCCGGCTAAATTACCCAGCCCAGCAATTGGAACTGCAACTGGCGGGCGATTCGTGATTGTGAACGCACCCTCCGGTTATCAGGACTTTTGGTAAACATTTCAACAACTCCCTGTTTCATGTGCATCATCATCAGGGGTACCAACCCGCAACCAATATCCCCCAATATATACCAATGCCCAGACCAGTTCTTCTTATTATATTCAGGTGCGGCTATCGAGAGTAGGGGAAGGAATAAAATGGAACCGTAAAAGATCAGATAAAACATTATGCAAGCAAATATTTTCTATAGTTGCGATTGAGGACCTATGGAACTGGAGCACTAAGGGATGTAGTTGCTTCTTGCTGAAATAAATGTGAAGTATTTTAAGTAAAGGGTGACAATTCAAGTTTTGGTTGAGAGTTGATACCGTTTATGATTTGACTTTCAGTGAAACAAAAGGAATTTCCTAAATAAATAGGAACTTCACCTTTACAAAAGTACCCCTCCCCCCCTTCACGATAAAGAAAAAATCATATATCCGCACCTGATTTTCTTCGCAGAATTACAAACGCGCGGTAGTGGATTTTCAATAACAATACATCGCATATCGGGACGGAATATGAACAGGCATTTCTGAGCCTAAATCAATCGATATTGCAGGCTGAGGCTATATGCAAGATAGAGATTATTGCCTTTCGATATGATTTTATGCTGTATACGATGCGAGCGGTCGATGTTGCGGCTGCGGTAGATGCCCATTTGCATTTACACAAAGAAACTGCTAGTTGCATCCACTGAGAGGCATGCACAACATCTAAATTGCCCCTTCGTGCTCAAGGCAGCCATGCATTTCATTTAAAAATTTCGCTGCAATCGCTGCAGCCGAATTGGTTGTTGCCATAAGAGTATAGATACTGTTTATACTTGTATTACGGTAAATGTTCATGCAAAACTATTTTGCCAAATTGGAACTTAATTATTAACCACCAATAGGAACTTTTTTTTTTAAAGCAGTTTTTAATACCTATATACCAACCTAGGGTATAAGGAAACCTAAAGTCTACATAGGTTTCCTTATACCCTACCTACCATAAGATGGAGGCGATGGAAATAAGGTTCAAAAACTATTTCATGCTCTATTAGCTTGTGAATCTTTACTTTAAGGATTAACCATTAATTGAGCAATCTTCTTCAACAGGTCAGCTCGATGAGCTCGATATCATGAGAAATTTTTCAAAATAAATTTCATGGATTTAATCCTTGTTTTGAATAGAGAACTCCACAGACAAAATAAAGAAGTGAATTGCTTCCGTGCCCTCAAGATGAGTCTACACAGTTTAAAAAAAATAATAGAATAGGTCGTCTCTGTTATGAATATTGATTTTAATGTAAAGAAGGAAATCAATTGACGGCTTACACTTAGGTGTATCTAGTTGGATGAGCATTACCTTAATCTTATACAACAAAATTGGATTACATTTTCCGGTGTTTAACAATCAATTAGATACGAACATAAAAACGTGGTATCAAGATAATCTATGGTCTTATCTATGCAACTGCTCTTTTGACGAAAACAGACCATTATTGGAACAGCAAAACCAAAAGCTTATAATATTTCACAATAAAATTATACAACAACATTTTCCAAAACTAACATTTAGATGGCGCTGAATTAATTTGCTCCCGGGCATGGTATTTTTTTATTTTAAAATAAATTTGACATTTTTGGTGACTATTTTGCAAGTTGGTTGTTTTCATTGATACAACTCAATATATTTACATTCGTTAAGTTAAATTTAATCTCGCTAGCTTCGAATTTTATGCTGAGTGTTATTTTTGAGACGCCTAAACTCTAAACGATGATCGCACATTACTTTGTCCACATTTAGCTTGGTACTACGTGTTGGTTATTGGACATCTGCAATCGCTCTGGAAGTATGGATAGGGGTCTTGTTGGAATATCAAAGGTAGAGGTTCGAAAATATGCCTTAGTTTTGGAAATGCCTGTTCCAGCAGGCATTTGTAACTATTTCCGTTCATTGTTTTAGTTATAAACTCCAACTGAATTGTTCCATAATAGGTTATAGCTCCCCACGCCATAACACTTGATGTACGGCTGTGATGTCTTGACAAAATAAGTTCTCCTTTTCTTTTATCGTGAAAATAAAAGTTTTAACCATCGATTCCGTCAAGATTAAACTTTTTTTTATCTGAAAAGACAACTTTTTTCCATGCGTTACTCCAGGCAACATGCTGCCTGGCGAAATTAATCCGTAGTTCTTGTGTAGAACCAGTTTCTTTTTGATTTTCATACTCTTGATGTTACCACTGGTTTTAATTATCCTTAAAACCGTCGAAATTACTGACTGATACCCCACTTGTTGACCTTTTTTAAGGCGCTGATAGTGTAGAATAGATAGATAGTTGTTGACAGTGGTCTTACTTCTTTTTAGTCTCCTTGCTATTTCTCGGCCTGGAAAATCCCAGTTACTTTAAAGCATCTACTGATGCTCTTTCTGCTACTGTCGACGTGTTTCCAGAGCCCATTTTAACTTGAGATTTAAAATAAAATATAGTTTTCTACCTTTTTCTTTAATATTTTAATCTTTTGTTTGAAAAAAATCAGCGCGGCGATGTAAACTTTTGCCAAGAAATTTTTGGAATGGGCTCAATCAAGTAATGCAACTTTTTATATCCATTTTTTGCAGTAAATTCACATAACTTGGGAAATTTCTATGGATTTTCCAAGTTAACTCTTAAACTTTATCCATTTTTAAAACAAAATATATATACCTACTCAACTCACACGTATCAAACATTTTCAGGAAAAATATTGCTTACGGGTATTTATCGAAAAAAAAATTTTATGAAAATAGTGGCCTCAAACAAGTGACAGGGAGTGTAATTGGCGTTTTTCTTTTTTAACTCAGAACAGATCATGGAACTGTCAAACAAAAATTCTATGTTTTTTTTTAGCTCAGACATATCAGATCTCAAAAAGTGTATTTATTTTTTCCATGCCATCTGAGCTACATAGCTTGCTCGATTTGCTCAGAATAAAATGACCGAGCAAATCGAGTGAAACCCTGAGCGAAACCAACTTATTAGTTTTTAAGTGATTTGACAGACAAAAAAAAAACACAAAATTAAAAATGGAATCCCATGACAGTCGCCCGTCTATTTCAAGTAAACAAAAATTTAATATTCGTAAAAAAATAACAGTCGAATAAAATTAATTTGACAAATAATCCGATGAAAGTGTTTGTATGTGTATGTGTGTTAAGGGTCTACTCCTTTATTAATTCCGGAACAGAAAAATACTCCGAAAACATTACTCGGAACAGCCAATCGAATTATTTTGGAGTAAGCAGAGTCAAAAAGGATTAACTCCGAACCTCCAACCGATAACGACAATATTTTTTGTGTTTATTTGGTAACAAACAAAAACATTTGGGTTTTCTCCCAAGTAACATTGTTGGAGCTAATTGAAGTAAATCTTGTAAGATGCACAGAGCAAAAGTATTAATCCAAAAGTAAAGATTATATATTTGACAAATAAAACTGTACTTGACATTTTATTTAATATAATAGCAACAATTTAAAATAAATAAGCGAATATACAGGTGCACGGATCTAGGTGATGGATGGGATATACCATTTTAATGTGTTTTTGTTTGGGTCATAGAAAATGACCCCTACAAACTGCACAGCTCTTATATAGTGTAATCTAAGACTATAGCTCTGTAAGAGTTAATAATAGAGCTCTCTTTATTTTATTTAAAAATTGTGCTCTATAACAGAGGTTCTGGAATGGTTTCCGCTCTAACAACTAATGGAGTCTCAAGATTCAAAAATATGCTCCTTAATGGAGTGTATAACATTCGAAATAGAGCATTGTCTAAATATCAGTGCTTTACGAGTTATTATAGAGCTTTCAACAACACATGGACAACATACTAACGCATGCACCTACCAAAACGTCGAAACATAGCTCCAATAGAACCACACAAAAAGTGCTAATAGAGCTGAATACTAATACTTTCACACAAATGGTTCATAATAAAAATATTACGCATACGCATTGTTAAGTGTCAAAAAAACGCATTTACAGAGCTATTGTAAAGCCACCACTGATTTTGTAGGATATTACACACCTATATAAATTCAACAAAATTAATTCAACAAAAAACAAAAGAAAATAATCATGAGTCGAAAATAAATAAATTAATTTCCCTATGTGAAAGGTTTTTAGAGTATAAGGAAGTTGTATTAATTAAAATTATTTATTATTTTTTTTTCTATACCCTAAGAATATTTTAAAACTTGTCGAAATTTAGAACATTTTGAATGAAACAACAACAACTAAAGTGTTCTACCACCAAGTTATTTGGCTGAAGTTATAGCTATTTCACGAGTGCCAACTAGTGCTGCCAGACGTCCCGATTTTGGCGGGACAGTCCCGATATTTGAACCCTGTCCCGATATCTGTCCCGATTTACAAAATGTCCCGATTTTGTCCCGACATTTTATTTTAACTTGCTATAAAGAGCAATTATTGGTTTTGTGTCAAAAACAAAATTCGACGTTTTAATCAAAACTAACATTACGATAATGTATAAGACCAAAAACTAATTTTCGACAAAATACGTCCGTCGGTTTGTTTGCGTCCCGATTTCGAGCTAGATCATAATTTTGACAGAGCATTTCGGGCTAGAGCATAATTGATTCGGTGGATTTGCTTCAAATATTATATAATCAATAGATTGAGAGTTTAACACTTGGTGGAAATTATTCTTTGACATTTTTTAAAAAGATATAATAAAACACTTGTTTTTCCACAATTTAAATTATTTTGTTTTATTAAAAACTTTGGAAGCCAACGCGTTTCGTCTTAGTTAGTTCAAATATTAGCTTATCTGGATAGAACGGTCATACAAAAATTTCGGTTTTATCAAGTTTTCTAAAAAAAACACGGCTCTATTGGTTTTGATAAAACTTCGTACATGTAATCCCTATAACAGTTTTTATAACACTGTATACGTTTTAGCCAAAAACAAATCCAAGAACTGAAAAAAAATGTTTGGGTTTTTTCTGCAAATTACCGGTTTCTTACTCGTTTTGAGATATTCCCGAATATCTCGTTATTGCTTTTTTGATTTTTTCATAATTTAGCAATTCACTAGGTAGGTACTTCTAAGTAAGTCAAAAAATATTGGACAAAATTTAAAACAGCCTCATTTTAAGAATGATACTACTTAACATTTTTCTAATTTTAAAACAGTTTAGTAAAATTTTCTAAATTTTAAATATTTTTGAACTTGTAGAACACGTCCCAAAAAGTCCCGCTCGTGCAAAAAAAGCATAAGCATACTTCATTTTGACATTTAAAAGCTAAGAGGTGTCATATGGATTCAGTACGATACTATATAAACAAAAAAAATATATTTTAATTTAAGTAAGTGTTATGTTATGTTATGTTATGTTATGTTATGTTATGTTATGTTATGTTATGTTATGTTATGTTATGTTATGTTATGTTATGTTATGTTATGTTATGTTATGTTATGTTATGTTATGTTATGTTATGTTATGTTATGTTATGTTATGTTATGTTATGTTATGTTATGTTATGTTATGTTATGTTATGTTATGTTATGTTATGTTATGTTATGTTATGTTATGTTATGTTATGTTATGTTATGTTATGTTATGTTATGTTATGTTATGTTATGTTATGTTATGTTATGTTATGTTATGTTATGTTATGTTATGTTATGTTATGTTATGTTATGTTATGTTATGTTATGTTATGTTATGTTATGTTATGTTATGTTATGTTATGTTATGTTATGTTATGTTATGTTATGTTATGTTATGTTATGTTATGTTATGTTATGTTATGTTATGTTATGTTATGTTATGTTATGTTATGTTATGTTATGTTATGTTATGTTATGTTATGTTATGTTATGTTATGTTATGTTATGTTATGTTATGTTATGTTATGTTATGTTATGTTATGTTATGTTATGTTATGTTATGTTATGTTATGTTATGTTATGTTATGTTATGTTATGTTATGTTATGTTATGTTATGTTATGTTATGTTATGTTATGTTATGTTATGTTATGTAATGTTATGTTATGTTATGTTAAACTCGATTTAAATTTATTAATAACAAATGATTTAACATCGTACTAAATCGACTAAAATTTTGCGCCATTCCATTTAATATTTGTATAAATAGATATATTTAAATGTCCCGATTTGTCCCGATATTTGGGCCCTGGCGTCCCGATATTCACCAAATTAAATCTGGCAGCCCTAGTGCTAACTAGATCATCAGACTTCTTTATGTGGCTTGAGTCTTAATATTTTAATTTAACTAAAGCTGAATCACAAAAAAAACTTGCTCGTTTAATTCAAAGTACATCTCAGGGACACCTACTCTTTAAATAAAAATATACTATTTGCTGTGCAGAATTATTCACTCCTGAAACAAACCTGCACTGAAAGCAAACCTGTCACCTTGTGGTTTATAGCTCCGAAATAGCTCTGAAGCGCCATTACAGCTCTATTGAAGAGAAACTTTTACCCTAATAAAAATATGGCGATGAAAAGAAAAATGATTCGAATAACCATTTTTTTTTTTTTCAATTTTGAAAGAGAAAAGGTTCTCTGTTTTCGATTAAAAAGACACAACTCATTTTGTAATTTTTAAACAAAATATTTAATTAATAATTGACAATAATTCTTAATTTTTTTTTGTTTTGCTCAGATTAAATTTTTTTCAAAATCTCAGCCAGCATATTAATAATTTCGGAGGCGCGTTGTAATTTCGCGAAGTATCTCCAATACATTTGTGATAAATCAAAACTGGCACTTAAAATTCACAATTATTTTACCGAAAAATATAACATTTATTGCGAATATAAAAAATAACTTATCTTGTGTTGAAATTACGCACTTAATGAAGTTTTACAATACTTATAAATACTTCAAATAGAATAATCCATCACAAAAACATAAAATATATTGTGCACCTATTATGTTTTTATTCTTCGATTGTATTATGCACATGCACACTTATACCAACAAATAGCTGTCAAAGGTACTCCTTAGTAGATATAAAATGCATATTTAAGAGCTTTATATCTACTATGTCACTGATAACGAGCTGCTTACGAACAGAACTTTACTCTAAAGGCCAAAGAATTCCCTGTAAGAGACCTCTAAAATGGCTCTTAAGGTGCAACAAGAGCTTATTCTCGAAGTGACGAGCTTTAAGACTTACTCTGGAAGTACTGTTAGAACATTTGAAGAGCTAAATTTGTTTCTTGCTTTTTATAGGAGCCAAATAATGGACGCATGATATGCCTGTTTGTTTGATAAATTTGCTAAGTGGGAACCAATTATGGCTGGAGCCTGATGTAAAAAAAATGAAATAACAGTTCTCAATGCTCAAGTGTGTTTCATAATTAAATCTGAGCGCTCTGATCATAATCTGCTCAAAGCTCTGCTTTGATCGCTTCACCTATACTCAGAGCTTTCCCAGAGCCAAAAAAGAAAATCGCCAAATTATAGATCAGAGAACAACAAATCTCACCTAAGCGCTGTTTTTTAGTTTTGTGTCTAATTTTTAATAGCGTTTTCCATACTGTCAAAAGATTGAATTTCCCAATTTCTGGACAAACAAATTGATTTTTGTCCCGCTGTTTTCGTTTTAGGCGGTGTTCACATTTGACTGAAACCTCCCTCTGTCAAAAAATCCACGAGATTTTAAAATTTTTTAAAACTTCGTTTATTTTTTTGACGTTTTCTCAAGTCAAGTCAAAAACAGTCGGAGGAGTCAGTGGAATATGAACACCGTCTTAGGTAGTTTGTTTTGAAGGAGAAAATTATTACTATTATGGTCACTAAATTTATAATATTTCTTATATTTTGCATATTTAACGAGTTATCGGCAATTGAAATTGTTGCAATAATTCTAAAAAGAAAAAAATGCTTGTTAAAAAAAATGTAAATCTAATTTTTTTTTGAATAATTGGTTACCATTCATTAAATATACCAAATTTAAAAAAATAATATATCATGAAATTGTGGAACCCATAATCTTGTAAAAAATAAATTACGGGTAGTTAAAATTTGCTCGTAAAAAATTATTAAACATTTATTTTTTGATTATCTTAGACGTACAGCAACATAAAACTATGACATAAACAACCAAGCCATTGACGCGATAAGAAGAAAAAAAAATAAAAAAAAAACAATTTGCTCAAAAACCTTCAAATCTTTTCTTCTGTCATTTGATGTGTTTGTCAAAAATCTGGTGTGCAGTATTTTTAAAACTTTATTAGAAACTACATGTATGAAGTTTTATTAAAATCCTCAGAGTCACTTTCGAGTAAACTTGATACAACTAAAATCCTACCCGTTCTAGATGAGCTACAAAAAATAGAATTTCTTTTTTTATTTTGGTTCTATAGATCGATGTATAAAGGACGCACAGACAAACATACCGACGGAAAACCTCAATTTTTTATTTTTGACATGAAACCAATACTTGTCCAATAGAGCAAGTAAAAACAACATGACAAATTTTTTTTTTTAACTTTTCATAAGGGCTAAACCAAAATTGTCTCGGCTTATCTAACTTATTCCATAAGTTTGCCAAATTTCTCATCTTCATATTGTCCTCTTCCGGACCAATTTCCACTTCAAATATATTTTTTTCAGGAAAAGACGCTCTTTATCTGTGATAAAAATTTGATTTATAAAAACTTGTTTAATTTTCTGTTAGAACTTTTTAGTGATTTAGGAAAAATAGACATTGCTTTACCTATCAAGCAAATAATTTGCTTAAAGCATGAACGCTTGAAATTGGAAAGTTTTTGTTTTTAATTCAATACATTTGTCTACTATTCATGTAATTTTTCAAGTCAATCGATTGAACAATTCTCCTCTCCCAAATGGCCAAAGCTAAAAAAAATTAAAGGAGCTCCTTTTTCTATTATGTTTCGTTATTTATCAGATTTGATAAGATTTTAATGTGAAATTGTACAAACAAAAAAGTATTGAAGTTTTAACTTAGGGGCCAGTTATAGCTATCATTGAAAACCATAATTGAAAAAGTTAGCTGTTGATTTTGAGACCCTTTGAAAGTTTAATCCTTGAATATTTTAATGCAGAAATATAGATTACGACTTTAAAATTATTTCTCCTCTAAAAATAAATTATTTCGACCCATATCTTCCCCATAACGTAACTTTTAATTTTTCAATGATGAACTACCTTACCAATGATCATTGAAAAAATTAAAAATTACGTTATGGGGAAGATATGGGGCAAAATGATTTTTTTTTTTTGAAAGAGAAATAATTTTGAAGTCGTAAACTATATTTCTGCATTCAAATATTTAATGATTAAACTTTCCAAGGGTCTCAAAATAAACCGCTTACTTTTTCAATGATGGTTTTCAATGATAGCTATAACTGGCCCCTTAGGTCATCATCATAGAAGCAAAATGTTAAATGTTGCTTTTAATTAACCTTATTGTTTTAATAAATTTTCTGACAAATACAAGCTTTTTTTGAAATAGCTAGAATAATATACAGGGTTACCCGTAAAGAATGGATAACCCTGAAATGCCTCATAGCAGACTTTACGACCGTCCTGAAAACTGATAAAAAAAGTTCTATCCCAACCACAAGAAAATATATGTGCATTTTTTTGTTCAATGCATTATTTTTTGTCTTACTTAACCTTTTTGAATACCACGACTAGTGAAGGAATTCCACCGTTTTTTTTCGCAGAAATATTTTACATTATTTGTGTCAAAACATAAGTAGAACGAATATAATAAAATAAATAAAATGCAATTGTAAATGAAAAAACTTTCATTTGGATGGGCACGATCAGGTAACCGCTCTCGGTGGTGCAATACGTAGTGCAACGGCCTCTAAGGTAGCTTGGCCTAGGTTCAACTCCAGTTGACGGCAAAACAATTTATGAATTCAAATTGGAACTATAGACTAAGAACCACTAAAAAGGAATCTGATGATTACTGTGGCAGCCATGAAATTGCAATAATTCCAGCCTATTGTAATACTTGGTGGTAGCCAGCACACAAGTGGTTGTTATTCATTCAAAACCTTCAAATATAAAAACGGTTGGAATAAATGAAAATATTCATATTTACGAAAATATCGCGAAAAATCAAAAAACAACGAAGTTGTTTTGCCAGCCATAATTATTTTTATATTTTGATGGGTCCAAAAAACGACTGAATTAAAATGTTGTTCATATTATTTTAGTATAATAAAATTAAAAGATATACATATTAGAATTGATTAACGTCGGTCTGTCCCACATTATGATGGCCATTTTGACGAAGAATTTCCATTGTAATATACCTACTTACTTACTTACTTTGCTTTTGATGGCGCTCACAGCCCATGATGGGCTTCGGCCTCAACTAACAAGCCCCTCCAGCCAGCTCTGTCCCTAGCTAGCCGCTTCCAGGTGCGCATTTTTTTCAGCTTTTTGACCAGGTCAACGTCGCTGTATAGCCCGTATAGCTCGTCGTTGAATCTTCTCCTCCATACTCCTTCGATACACACCGGACCGAAAATCACACGAAGAATCTTCCTCTCAAAGCACCCTAACAGATTTTTATCCGAATCTTTCAGTGTCCATGCTTCTGACCCATAAAGCAGGACCGGGATGATTAGGGTCTTGTATAAAGTCTCCTTGGTTCTCTGAGAGAGGGCCTTACTACTTAAATGCCTTCTTAGACCGAAGAAACAGCGGTTGGCAAGAGTAATTCTTCGCTTGATCTCTGCACTGATGTCATTCCACGATGTAATAGTGGAGCCCAGGTAGACAAAGCCCTTGACAACTTCGAAGTTATATCTGTCCATCGGGATATTTTGCCCGAGTCGACGATGTTGAGATTCCTCTCTCGATGACAGCATATACTTCGTCTTGTCCTCATTAACCGCCAATCCCATTTTAGCCACCTCCGATTCAATGCTCGCAAATGCCCCTGCAACAGCTTGCTTCGTTCTGCCGACAATGTCTATGTCATCCGCATATGCAAGCAATTGAACGGACTTTTGATAGATTGTACCGCTGGTGTTGACATGTGCGTTGCGTACAATGGTTTCAAGAACGATGTTGAATAGGTTGCATGATAACGCGTCGCCTTGCCTCAATCCTTTCTCAACATCAAAGGAATCGGTGGTGTTCTTACCAATTTTGACGGAGCAGCGAGATTTCTCCATCGTCATCCTGCACAAGCGGACGAGTTTGGCAGGGATCCCGAGACTCGACATGGCTCTGTATAATTCGTCCCTTTTCAAGCTATCATACGCGACTTTATAATCGATAAAAAGGTGGTGTGTATCGATCTGGAATTCCCGGGATTTTTCTAAAATCTGTCGGAGTGCGAACATTTGATCGACGGTTGACTTGCCTGGCCTAAAACCGCACTGATAGGGGCCGATCAGATCGTTGACAAAAGGTTTTAAGCGGTCACACAGGATGGCCGACAAGATTTTATAAGCGACGTTTAGGAGACTAATTCTTCTGTAGTTGGTACATTTCAGAACATCTACCTATATCACTATAAAATTAGGTGACACAAAGTTGATTTTTTGTATTGTCATATGGATCTAGAAATATATACATAGCTTTAAGTTTTATTTTAGGATTGCACATTCAAATATTATTCCTAATCTTTTATTTTAAATTTCTGTGAATTTCTAAAAATTTTAGTACAAAGTTCTCCCAATGTAATTTTTTGTATTTATGCGTTTGATACTAAAACGTATGGAAAATAACTGAAATTCTCAGTTAACAAATAGGCCAATTATGTACTAAGGAATTTTATAAATTTTTCTTATCGAAATATCTTAGTAATTATGAATTATACACAAGGTACTAATTATGAAAAAATGCACTGTGCACTTTTTTAATTTTTTTTTAACTCTTCTTACCCTCTACGTTATTTTATCATTTAGAATGAACTGACAATAATTTATAAATCGAATTTTTGTACTATTTTTTAACTTCTCATATTATCCCGGACTGATCTTCTGTCGAAGTCATTGTCAAGCCGTCAATGCTTTTTATAACGAGATGTTCAGTTCAGTGAAGAGATTTATATCTATGTATATCAGCATTTTAAAAGAATGTTATTTTGTCGATAAAGTAATATTTTAATATACGCATCAGAGTTGCTTGCTTACGTGCATTTATGATTATTTATAATATCTAGATATAAATTATCATGTACGAGTACTGTTATTACAAAGTAAAATACTACGTTTATTTTTTAATAATCGAAGAAATACACAATAAGAAGAGCCTTGTATTTGGCTTAAATATTAAGTTCATTGTAGGAAGATACTCATACCATACCCATTTTTCCTTTGCAGCCTTAGGGTTCATAATCAAAAACAAATCAAATGCTTCAATAAATGATTGATGTATCTTCGATATTAGTATCTAGGATACCTAAAACCTATGTCATTAACATATTTCTACAATTAGATATAACTTTAGTATGTTAGCCTACTATAGTTAGTCCGAGCTTCAAGCTCCGAGGTACTTACCTATACCTTCCTGTGTCTATCTTTCTACACGACTTCTCCATTAGCAATTATATTTGCAATGATAACGACATTACATACAACAACAAAAAACTACAAATACAACGGGAAACAGTAATAATAATAATAATTCAACATAACGTTCAATGCGGAAGAACTAAAAAATCGATTTATGCAAAATTGCAAAAGAAAAAATGGAATTCCGCACTTCAACTTAAACAAATCAGTCAAAATCAGTGCATAACCCGTAGGCAATTTGGCGTCAAAATGACTATATAGCACACGCTTATGCTCTCTGCATCAAAACTAAAAATCCCTAAACACATTAAAACAAAATAACACAAAAACAACAATAAAAAATAAAACAAAGTTTTATAGAAAAATCGTAACTAAATATGCCACACACTAAACTAAAGTTGCATGCTACATGAATGGCGCATAAGGGTTTGTTTTTTTGTGGTTGTTTCTACCTATGTGTTGTGTGTAGTTATACAACATGTGCGCTATGTTAAAACAAAATTACCTACCTTCAGTTATATTTTTTGGTCCTTGGGGCCAATTTAAGACGAATATTCTTTCCGCAAAAAAAAAAAAAAAATAACTAAAATAAATAGAAGTCAGTTGGAAAAGAGTTCACGTTCATGATGTGTGTGCCCTGAAACACTCTCATCAGAGATCACACCTTACATCGAACGTCAGCCAGCTGTCTGGAAGACTAATTTGTCTATCCGTCCATCCATCTCATCGTTGGGTCGGTCGGTCGTAGTCGTAGTCGTCCATTGCGCTCACATAGAAAGGTATAGATAGGTATCCTCTATCAGCTCGCTGCTGCTGCTGCCGCCGCCGGCCGCAAGTTGGCCAAAAAGATGATTATTTGTTGAACTGTCAAGGATTTTTTCTTTCCTAAATCATTGCACACATAATAAAGAGTCCCAGAACTTCAGAGCATCAACCAACATCACTAGCAACAAGCAATTCATTTTGTTGTTTTCTTCTTCCTTTGTCAATCACTCAGCAAGCAGACAAATGGCTCAGGTGCACCGCACTAGCTGCCATCATAGCCTCGCATCATCTAGAAATATATGTAGGTAAGGTATATCCAGTAAGTCACCACCCTTTGGCCTCCGAGGTAATCTTCGGCCAGCAAAGTAAGAAAATTACCATTTAATTTGCCCAATGCACCCACAAGCAACATTGCATGCCATCACCAGCACCACACCACTATCATTCCTTTGAACAAAAAAGGACACCAACTCTCATCAAAAATATGTGGGTATGTTTTTTTTTTGCACCACACACACACACACTAATGACCAAGCAAGGATTCCTTCCCCACACACTTAAGTAAATCAGCGCCAAAGTCCTGGCCGATAGCCACATCCCTACGGCTAATACCCGTTGCTATGTACTAGCATCATTCCACATACACAGCCAAGCCTCTGCACACACACACTCACAGCCACTCTCCCAAAGAAACAGGCATCTCTCGTAGTCGTAATATCCCTGGAGCATAATCGTGCGTCAGTGTGTCTTCTGATAGGCAGATGCATGCGGCCACCGTGCGAGGGGCGGGCTTTGGGCGCATTGTACATGCGGTGGGGCGTGGCCTGTGGAATTCGTAAATGGCTGCGGAAAACCAGATCTCACACCATTGATCACACACACACTAACACACGCTGTGTCTTTTGCAGCAGATGTTTCTTCTCGCCGACCAGAGCGACGACGAAAACATTTCGCTGGTGGGCTCATTTTCCTCTCTCTGACTCTGTGTATCTCATAGATAGGTACACAATGGCACTGCAAATCGAATTCGGCAACGGCAACCAGCGAATACTGGCGATTGTACCCCCATCCCATACTCGTCAGATATCCAGAAGCAGATACCCACCCCACCAGATGGCGCGGTGTGGCGGCACGGAGGCAATATTGTCGATGGCTATCATATTGAGATAGCGGTGTGGTGGTGTGTTTTGTGTTATAAGGTGCTGTGCTATGGTGTTGGTGGTATGGTGGTGGCGGAGGTATCTTCTTCTGCCCACTTATCCAATGGTAGCTGGTTTTCTTCCACTTCCTCCGATTCGTACCCGCCACCGAACATTTTTTTTTTTTGTATCTTTCACATTTCAAGTTATACAGCGTGAGGCGTTGAATACCCCGAAGGTTTTTGGTGGTCGAACATTCAGTTAGTTGAAAACCGTCTAGTGCGCAAGAGTGGTCGTGTACGCGTCGAATGTCCACTGTCCAGCATAATAATACTATTTCCGTGTGTTGGATGTTTCCTTGATATGTTTTGTTTTTGTTGGATTGTTTATTGTTTGCTTTAAACATCGCGAATATTTGTGAGGATATTTTCTGGTCCTTCGAGTGAAATCAAAACAAAACAAAAAAAAGTATTTATATTCGCATTAAATATAAACTAACTGTGACATCTGTCAATACAGATGAGGAATTCTCTACAACAAAACAACTTGCCTCAAGCGTTAAGTGACATTTTGGTGACAGTTTAGTTTGACACTTGCATGTGTGACGACAACCCGAGCTGTCAGAAAAAAGCTTGGATATTCCGTTTCGTGTATACTGTATGCCTACCTATTAATTAACCACATTCAACGCTTATGGTATCCCAATCTCTCTACACTCATCACAATTCACATCCACTCGTGCAGTTTCTATATAATCCCCCTGTATAGTGTTGTGTCGTGTCTATACATAGTTTGTAGAGAACTGCATAGGTGTAGGCGCGCTCATCGCACCTATAGAAGCTGCCTATCTATGGAAACACCTGTTCTAATGTATGTTAACATCATATAACGACTCGAACGCAATAGAAAAGCTTCAGAAACAAAATAAAAAAAAATTGATACAAAAACAAAAAAGAAAGTCCAAGACAAAACAGTGAACTGCAAAAACACAGTATCTCTATTGATGCTGCCAACTTAACAACAACAACAAAAAACAGTAACAAGATACAGTTTATCTAAAATATACATTCGCGAAATTGCCCAGTCAACACGTATCACTGTTGGCGGTAATATAGTTTGATTTTATGCTTACGCTTTAACAACACACACGGTCGGTGTAGGTACTACCTATAGATAACATGTGTCTAGAGGGACAACAGTAAAACAATCGTGATATGCTATTGCAGAAATATTTTTGGCGCACATTTAAAACAAAGGAATATTACCGCACTCCTGTATAATATATCACTACAACTCTAGATGTTTGAATTCGATTTGGATTATAAATGATTTTTGTTTTATTTTTTTGCAAATTTTTTAATTAAAGTGTAAAAAATATAAGGATTTACCTACACCTAACTTTAATTTTATTATTCACAATTTTGCCTTAAATCAGTGCCCTACGAGTACAAAATAAAATAAAATCTAGCCAATATAGAAAATTAAACTCTGTGCCTATACATTTTTTGAGTTTTGAAACAACAACAAAAATTACATCTAATCTGCTAAATAGGAAAGAAGTTATGGAAGTTTACGTTTAGCATGAGAACCACAAAATAAAAATTGTAACCGTCAAAACTTTTCTATCTACACAAATATAATATTTGGTGAAAAAGTGATTTTTGTTAAGCTTTCCTGTGCGTCAAGTTTAGTTGTTTTATTGTGAAGAATTGTTTTGATTATTTTTTTTTATTCATCATTGTGAAAATAAAACATACACAAATGCATATCCTACACAGGACCAATGATCATCAATTTGAGGATCAAAAGTTTATGATGGTGAGTTTGCATTATTTAATTTGTTTTACTCTATAGTTAAATAGCTTTCCCCAAAATCATTTCTAACCTTATAACAGATAGCCGTCTTTTAGAAAGAAGACATTTTTCAAAAAAATCTTTAAAAATATAGGTATCTTAAATATGTACATAGCTAATAATTTGGAAAATTTTATGACTTATGACGTTTTCTTTCATTATTATTTTTAATCAAAAGTATAATTTTTCCGACGGCGACGACGCGACGTTTCTCGTGTTAGTACCATGAAATAGTTTGTTTTTTTACCATGTTCAATGTCCACAATGATTAAAACTCCACTAAGTATGAATCTTAAATAAAGACGATAAATTACAAAATTTGAGACCAAATTTTCGCTGTTGGATAGATAGATAGATCTTTGTTCGTCACTGTCCTTGTCGATCACTTGAAAATATAGCCACAGTTAGGGAATCTGTGGCCGATAATTCAGGAACTTCCTTTTCGACATCGTGGTCAAGAATTAAACATTTCCAGAAGTACTTTGCAACGAATTTTGGTAAAAGGTCTGCATTTGCACGCATACAAGGTTAAATTGGTGCAAGAAATTAAGCCAAGAAATAAAGCGCAGCGCCGTGAATTTGCTGATCGGGTATTGGAATGTCATCAAATTAATGCGGATTTTTCGAAGAAAATAATTTTTTTCAGATGAGGCACAATTTTAACTCGACAGGTACGAAAATAAGCAAAACTGTCGGATTTGGGGTGCTGAAAATCCTCCTAGAGTAACACCTCGCGAGTAACTATGTTTGGTGTGCATTTTGGGCGGAGTAATTAGGCCGTATTTGTTTGACGTAATTGCCGAACTGTTTTCCAAAAACTTTCACCATTTTTGTAATGTGTTTTTACAAAAATTAAACGTTGTTGGTTTAAATAATTCTCCATATTCTTAAATCGTGTGGTCTGTACGTGCCAACTGTCAACAAAAATTACCGTACAACTCGTATTAACAAAATGGCGGCAAATTTAAATCCGGCGATCTTGTTGGGACACCCATGCATGGATTTTCATGAGACTCTTGCTCTGTTTAATTCATATCATCTACAGTTTTAGAACCACGATAACAAAAGACTCGAATATAAAATTTAAAGTTATAAATCAAATAATTTTAATAATAGTTCTAACTTCCCTTCTTCTTGCACCCCAAGTTTACTCTAGATTAAGTCAACTTTGCTTTTGATATTTAATCGTCTGAGCTTTTAAGTCTTTCGCATTTATCCATCACTTCTTGAAGTAACCGTAAGAAGAACTTGGTTCAAGAGTTTTTAATATTAGTAAGACACTTAATTTTAACATGAAAAACTCGAAAAGGTGTTAATGAATCATTTTAACATATAATTTAATAACATTATTGCTAAGTAATTTCTTCGCAATATTAACAATAACCATATTAATCAGAAGCTATTTTCGAGATATTTTCCGAAAGCCTTTGGTTTATCTATTGCCACAGATGATTAATACAAAAAATTTAGTTTGTAAATTTTAAAAATGTGTAACATAGGACTACGTTTATATTTTTTTCAAAGTGATATATACACTGTCGCACACTTTTGTTTGAGGCCACTATTTTCACAATATGTTTTGTTATAATATTTTTTCCTGAAAAAATTACTTACTGGTGATTCAGTACATATTTTGCTAAAACAATGACATAGAGTCTAAAAACGTTTGGAAATAGCCAAACGTTTTCGACGATTTTGAATCCATTTGAATAGGGTGATCATGGCAAAAGCTCTATTTTGATCGTCTAAATCCAGCTTTTACCTGCCTTTGAAGCGTGGATAGGCTCGGTGTGTTGTTGCAAAATCAAAAGTAAGACTTAAAAATGCCCGTTCCGGCAGCCATTATTTAGATAAATAGATCTGAAGTTCAATTCGATAATGCAATACTATGTGATAGTTAACCATGACATATCACATGACGTACGGTTTTTAAACTTAAAAGGATAAATTTAATGGATTAACATCAGGACCTTAACAATTGATCTTTATAGTTTTTCATCGGAAAAGATAAAACAATTGTATTCGTTATTCTGAACGAAATCATCTCTGGGAAAATTTATTCGCAGTCTTTTATGTCCTTCACTTTGGACTGTTTTTTTAACATTTTCAGTTATAACAGTTTTAAATTATCATTCTAGTCCTCGAAAAACTGAATAAAACCTTCTCTTTAGACGTAACCTTAGCAGCCGATGTGGAATTTGGAGCAAACCACACTTTTAACCACATTTCATATGGGTCCTTATTCCATCGGCTTTATATTTTTTCCAACCGTTTTTTAAATTTTTTTCCAATAGTTTTTGGTATCATCAAGAGAGTTAAAATTATTTTAAAGCATTTATTTTTAAGCGCTTTGCAGACCCTATTTTAATTTCAAATAGAATGCAAAATATAGTTTCTTTTACACTCTTTTAAAAAATCCACACTCTAAAATTTTATAGGGCCTCTATCAAGAGACCTAACTGTGTATACCGTTTAATTTTTGCAGTTCATTAACAAAACCTATGAAATTTCGTTGAATTTTCCTCGATACCGCTTTAATTTTTGGTCTTTGTTTTTGGAAAATATGTACTTACCGACATGTTCTAAGCTGTTTTTGAAAAGAAAATTCTTACAGGTATAAATCGCGAAAAAAAGATTTCGGAAAGAGTGGCCTCAATCAAATGACGGGGAGTGTATGATAGCCCTATTTTCAGGTGTCCCACACGGATCAGATTTATTCCCTACACTCTTTTTTGTTAGTAGGTTGAATCACAACTTTTATTGAGCCATGTTGGAAAACCGCTTTATCTTCAAATATCATTTCCGTGGAATTTTGATTTAAAATAATAGTTTTGTGACATTTGTACATTTAGGTAGAAATAATGATAGTTGGGAACTGAATTTCGTTAAAATGATAACAAAAAAAAATAAAAAAATTTCCAGTGAATCAGTTGGTTTTGCATGCTCAGGAAAAGAGTTTTCAGAGATTGAACAAGTGAATCCAAAATAAATTTTCCTCAGTATTTTTACAGCCAAATTGAGAATTTTTGCTATAAAATCCTGAAAACTCAGATTGCTCAGCCCTCTGAGACCAAATTTTTGTGAACATGCCCATTATCAAAAACAAATATTTTTGTTTCATTTTTCAAAAGTGGCGGCTGAATTGCAATACTTACAGCAGCGCCAATTTTTATGTGGGTATATTCAAAGATAACTCACCTACCAATATCAGTCATACAATTTGAGCGGCATACTTTTGTATTACAAGAAATCGTTTTTGACCCTGCCGACTGGCCTATTAACGAATTAAATTTTTGAGTTAAGAAAACAATTTGTAGTTGAAAATAAAAACCATCTGTGCTAGACCAAACTCAAAACGGTGTTTTCGACTATAAAAAAAAATAAATCGGGTGGCACAACGGCTCATGAAGAACCAGGACTTAGTGACTAACAACTCGCAACCATTCCTGTGTGCGCCTTTCGACAGGAATGGAAGGGACCTACAATTTTATGCCGAATCCGAACGGCTAGACGAGAAGCACTTATTCGTGACAAGTAATACTCTTGGAGGATTTGTCAATTCCTCGCAAGAGGCAGTAGCCCTGAAAAAAAACTTTTTAGTTTTTAGGTGGACGAGGCTGGGAAGCGATCCCAGACCTCCAGCGTAACAGTCGAACGCACTAACCATTACGCTACGGGCTACTACAATAGGTTTATGAAAACTTGAAAAGTGTTCACACCGAAAATTTAAATGTTTTCATTTGACATTTCATTTTGTTTTTTTTTTTTGTTGAACACAATAGTCTCGAAGGGCTTTGAAAATTTGCAGTGACAATTTTGCCAGTGGCAAAAATCAAGTGTTTAATACAAAATTAAAAGACAATTTATAAATACTAGCAGTTTAAAAAGGAAATGCAATGAATTCTGATTCGTCATATGCAATTTATTTCTTATCCGAACAAGCTCCCATAGTAGTAAGGATGCGCGACACTGCATCGCGGTCTCTTGTGTTCCGGCTTAAAAAATTATTTTCTCCTGGCAGCAGCCTGTCAGCTATTTATATGACGTTTTAATTGAGCTCTGAATGTTTCACAAGGTGTGTTTGTTTAGTTCATCCTGCAAGTTCAACATAAGTTTTGGACAGGTTTTATTTAAAACTTGTGGTTTATCAAAACTTGTGGTTTAGCAAAAATGTATGGGAAAACATGTGTTTTCGATTTAGGTTTGCAGCCAAAACCGATATTTTCGCGGGTTTGGTGTGAAAAGGCTATAAACCACAATATTTGAAACTAACAAAACTTTTGTGTGGTTTTGACATTTTAACAGATAAAATAAAAATTCTAAATTGTATTTCACATTGATTCACTTATTTTGAAACAAAAGAATATTTGAAACGATGAAATAAAAATTCTAAAATAGTTTTGAATTAATTGTAATTCAACACAACACAAAAACTGCCCATTTAAAAGACGTCTAGTTAGAGAATTTAATAATATTGAATCAAACACAAATCAAACTCTTTCATCTAACTTTATAGATAATTTAAAATATCAGAGTTGTCTAAAGAATGTCGTTAACACATAACTCGAACTTAAAAAAAAAACAAGCAAATAAATTGGCATAAAGGCCACGTCAAGAAGTTACTTAATTTTTATTTTGCATACAGTTATGAGCAGGGAAAGGATTTTGCTGACCTAAAAAAATCAAAAAAGGCAAACAAAAATGCTTAAAAAGCCAAAAAAAGGCTCATAGAAGCGTCTTAAATGAGCTAAAGGACATTTCTACTTGAGCAGAAACGAGTGGAGCCCATTTTAAACTCTCTAGTCTCTACATCATTCAACGTTTTCGGAAAGTGTGGAGTTGACGTCGCCATTTATAACAGCACTTGCTCAACAGTTTTAAGTCCACGATTTACATTAAAAACAGAAGTGAACTTTTTCAACACTTCATTTCAAATTATTGGCCCTTTCGATTTTTCTAAATTTTCATTGATATTTGTAGTGCAAAGAAATGTACGATCTGGTTTTCATCTAGTTTTTATGAGTAAAAAAACAAAAAAGGACAAGAAATTTTATTGAGAAAAGATCATAGTAACTCTATCTAAAGTCTTCACTACCTGCTTTCTTTTTTTGTATGTTGAGGGCAAGCAAATTTGTTTTCTGTGCGCTTTAGATTGTGTTAGGATCATGTTTTTAAGTGAAATAATCTCAACTGGAAATGGAAAAACTACATGCAGTTTGTATTTGTAGAATTTTTTTGAAGATTTCTTCGTTTAACTTTGATAAAAAAAAAGCAAATCAAAATCAAGAAGGTCAAAATTGACGAAAAAGACACTAACAGGTAAAAAAGGCAAAAAAGACACTAACGGGTAAAAAAGGCAAAAAAAGCAAAATAAAATACATATATTTTGAATCAGGAGGACATGAATCGTGTTTGTATAAAGTCGATACTTTATAACGATCACGCAAAAAAATAGACAAAGTTAGCAAAATCCTTTCCCTGGTTATGAGAAAGAAAAATAATCTGAAAATCAATAGAATTTGAATCATAAGAACATGAAATATCAATTGTGTTTCATTGAAAGAAATGCTTTGTTTTTTCAAGTCCATCGAAAAGAAGTGATTTTATTCTATCTTTTATCTTACTCAGGTATACTTTTTTGTATGGCGATAATATGAAAAAGTTTTGCACTAAAACCAACCTATGGCAGTTTTAATTATCTTCAAATGATAAGCAATGCGCCTAAGTATTTTTATTATGCATCTTTGCTCAGATAAAGTGAATTTTAATATTCATAAAATCTCAAATATGGCCATAGAAGACGAAAGGCTGTACTTTAAGGACTCTTTTAATATTGAAATTAATATCTTAACAACAAAAAATCTTCCGCAAAAGGTAGGTAAGATACACAATAATTGAAAAATAATTGAAGCAGCAAATTTACATTAGGAAAATCATCAATAATTTCATTGGGACTTATGTATTATAAATAAGATTAAAGGATAAAATGGGATAAGAAAAAGTATTTTTGATTAATTAAAATGCTGTAACTTTCTAAAAAATTTAGGAACCTATCACTGAGGGAAAAATTGCGATCTTAAATTAAATACGACCGTATTTGATCTAAAGTATTTTAAATGAAGTAGCGCATTTTTGTTTTTACGTTGAAACAATGTTAATTTTAATATGCGAGGTAATTTTAAGAGATTCGACCTAGTTTCAAAGTAAAACATTTTTATTTATACATTGAAATCATTTTTTGTACATTTACATTCCGTTCAACGTTGTTTTTAAGTGAAACGTTATCATTTTTACATTGAGATCCACATTTAAAGTGCGCTCAACCT
The DNA here is from genome assembly GCA_949320155.1 of Melangyna quadrimaculata. Lineage (NCBI taxonomy): Eukaryota > Metazoa > Arthropoda > Insecta > Diptera > Syrphidae > Melangyna > Melangyna quadrimaculata. The sequence continues at coordinate 38,339,556 of OX439483.1, forward strand.
TGTATCAAAGTGAAACGTATTAACTTTTACATTGAAATCCACATTTTACATTGCGATCCACTTTTATGGCATTTAAAGTGCCATCAACGTAGTTTCAAAGTGTTGCATAGTCAAGTAAACCTCAATTTGTTTGTATTTGTAAGCTTAATATAAAGAATTTCGAGAGTGCGTTGTTGTTTTTCGAGGTAGCTCCCTTACATTTGTGAATAAATTAAACGCGCACTTAAAATTCACTTTCATATAATCGAAAAACAATATTTAATTACTTTTCCTATATTTATTAACATGAAATACTCATAGCATTAAACGATTCACTTTAAGGCGTCACAAATAGATGATTCACCACAAATATGAAATGCATCGAGCATGAATATACATTTGTCTTTGTCTTACATAAATTTAAACAAAGAAGCGTGGCGTGGGAAGCCATTTTGCTTTGATTTTACGTTGTTTTTTTCTCTGTGTACGACTATCTTATATTTAACTTATCAATATTTTTTTCCGACGACCGACGTTTCTATAAATGGTAAATGTCCACGAAAATAAAAGCTTAAAAGTAGGATGTTTTCTTTGATTTCTAAAAAAAATGGAGATATCAAAAGCAACTTTATTTTCGTCCATAAGAAGGACATTCGTTTTTCTTGTATGCATTCCTTATTCAAGTCTTGCAATGTTCTAAAAGCTCATACAAAAAATAAAATAGGTAACTTTTACGAACATAGGTACGTACTCTTACTTTAGGATTTTTTTCGTTCATCTATCTTGTAAAATTCTTTTGAACTCATTCTGCATTTGGGTTTAAGAAGAATGAATAAATAATGACTTGTAATTGCTCTTATTCTGTGGTTCTTAAAGCCTTTCAATATTGAAAAAGAAATTTCCCATAAAAGAATGTATATTTCCTATACCTACCGTAGTAAGTTTGTCAAATCCTTTATATTAATACCGAAAATTGAGTGAAGGTTCAAGTTTTCTCTTGCACACAAAAGCTGTCCCTGATTTTTTTGTTTTCAATTTAACCTTCAATTTCAAAATTGTGTTGATGAAAGTTACTATTTAAAAATATGTATAATAACAAGTTTGTTTAATGATGATTTACAGTATGATATGAAGGTAAAATATAGTAAACAAATAAATAGATTTAAAAAAAAAAAAATGTTGCCACCTAAATATGTCTGCAAGATTTGTTATTGATTTGTTATTGGTGGAAAATTATAGGCTTACCTACTTTATTAGCTTCTGCTTGTTTGAATCCGATTTATGGTTGTGGAAAACATATTTAAATTATTTTCATAGAAACAGCAAAGATTCTTGTTTTATCGTTATTTTGTGTTTTTAACGATTATAATTTATAAAATGTCTAAGTTCAACTCTTCCAAAGATCTTATTAATATTTTTGTGCCAAGCAGACATTTACCCATGATTATCATAACCAGCTATGCTAAGTGCCTGAGGTACCTATACAATAATATTTTTGAAATATTTGATAAATCTTTATGATTTCGAAGTTTAAGAATCTCATCACTTAGCCAAGCTTCCATACTGCATAACTAACAAATCTAAACATCTTTTAATAATAATTATTTCCATTTAACTTCCAAATGAATTAAACAATGGTCATCACTTATAATATAAATATGAGAATTACAAAGGATCAAAAAAAAACTATTCATTAATTGGCAAAATGTTTAAACAACTTTGAATACGCATCTTGTTTTCAGGATTGCCAACCTTTAAGTTTTTTATGAAACATTTAGATTTTTTAGATCACGGAAAAATATGACATTCGTTCTTGTGGGACACTAAAAAATTAAAATCAGGTTTTGACGGTTTTAACTTTATTGCAAGTATATAAATATAAAATGGGTTAAGTCTATAAATAAGACAATCGCCAATTGCTAGTGCACGCTATAATATATATATTTTTTTTGCATTAATTCATTTTGAATTATAATTGCTGGGCATTTTTTTTTTCGAGACATTTTTTTCGCTTATCTATATCATTGTTTTGCAAGAATATAATTTTAAATATTTCATTTAGCGAATTTTAAACTGCATTTCATTATTTTTAATAATTATGTTACATATTCGGATTTGTTTAATGAGTGTATTTAATGGCAAAAATAAAAACATTATAAAAACAGTTGTTAAGAAGTTAGGGCAAAATTTCTTAGTGCAAGGTTTGCAAAGCAAACAAATTACTTATTTTTGAAATTTTATTATTCAATATTTTGAAAAGTGTTCGATTTGGCCTGCAGGATTTTGTATCGCTTCTGAAAAATTAAAATATTGAAAAAAGGAAAGTTTACCAAAATAAGAAATTTATTATTTTGAAAAGCTAAATTTTTGCCACAAAATGTCCATTAGTTTCCTTGAAAATATTGACTTAAAATAAATTGCGAATTATAATCAGCCTGATAACGGCCATTTATTTTGAAGATGAACTAATTTAAACAAATTTATCTGTAGAATAATAAAATTGACAGTGTATTCATGCTGTGATTTTTATAAGAGCCGGTAAAAATCGACCAATATGTCAACATCTAACTGATGAGCCTGCATTTGTCGTCCCTGAGTGAAACGCATTTTTGAAGTTAATTAAAACTAAATTGTTTTTTTTTGGGTTTATGGAATCAAACTTTAAATATTTCTGTTTATTTAATTTTCTTTAAGAATGTTCAGAACTTCCGTAAGGAGCTTGTAAATCATTGAAAATACAAGTTTTCTGTTCGTTGAAATTGATTTTTAAATAGATTTATAAATAGATGATGAAGGCAACAATGCTTGTCTATTAAACCAAACATAAATGCAATAAAAAATCAAAACAAAAACCAACAAAATATTTTTTATTGAAATATTGGCTCTGATGATTGAGTGTATTCGATAATGTTTTGGCATTTCGTCTTTAACTAGTAAAGCATTTAATTGGCCCTGGTCAGACTCAGTGTTGTTTATCTATACCTATGGGCAGTTCTGTCCCACTCTTGGAACACGAAAACAAAAAAAAACGTTCTTACAGCTCTTTTTATTTAATTTATTCATGCATAATTGACATAATCCGGTATCTTACCGGGGCGCGAGACCTTGTCGATGAGGTATGCCACGCAAAATTAAATGCAAATTGCATTGCACTGAAATCACATGGCGTGGTATAAACTACCCTGAAACTGACTGACTGACGATGGATGTCTTAAACAAATCAGGTTTATTAAAAAACATATAAACAAACATTTTGTATTTTATATAATATAGATAAATATCTATAGATACATTTTGTTTTAAGTAATTTCACGAGCAGCATCAACATCAACACAACCAAAGGAAGGCATTAACAAGCATCATCATCACAGAGAAAAGCCAAAAAGAGTTGCTAAACATGAACGCGAGTCGGCGTGCATCGATCGCACATGTTAAATTATTACCATTAAAATAATGAGCAATTTTAATGTTACTCCGGAGATGCATAACACGTGAACGAACAAAATAAACGCTTGCTTCAATGCTACACAAGCGTTCGTCGGGTTGTCTTCGTCGAAATCGTCGTCGTCTTACACGGCTAGCGTTACAGGAACGCAAAGTCAGACAGACGGATGGACGGTTAGATAGACAAGGTTTAAGTTTAGATGGACAATCTGTATGGTTAAAGATAAGTGCGTTTGTGTATACGTTTGATTGACATGTTATCGAGTGGTAAGATATCGATAATATGCCTTTTTTCCAAGACATCACGCAATCCGGATTTACCTATACAAGCAATCAGAGAAAATTGGAACGTGCATTCAGTTCATCCACGAATATTCTAACAAATTCAAAGAGCAAATTTGTTAAAAATTTAAATTTTCTACACTGAAAGAAATCGATTAAATTAAATTTAAAAAAATAACATTTTAAATGGCGCCCAATGCAAATGGGCTGGAATTGGGAAGCTGTAATTTGGATTCTATTTTTAAAGCCTATATGTTTTATCGCTTAGGCAACTCAACACCTCTTCCTTATTTTATTGATTGATCTTTTTTTAACATTCCGATCGAAAATATTGTATGTCTTGTACATTGTACAAAGGTATAGTTTTTTTTACAAATTATTTTCAATCCATTACTATCCTATTCTAATTTTTCTCAAAAAATAAATTTTATTCTGGCAAAAAAAATATGTACATATATCGCAGTTATCTATTCTTGAAACAATTTTATATCATAAATGATTTATTTATTTTTTCCGAGTGTATATGCGAGGATCGCGAAGGAAATGTGAAAAACATAAAGTACCCTGGTATACCTACATAAGGACAAAATAAAACCCTTTAACTCTGTAGTATATCATTAAAATGTGATGTGTTAAATGCCCATAAATCATATGATCGTTTAAAAATTACTCCGCTGATGCACACTCTATACCAATTTTTGAAAGGAAGGATTTTATTTGAAATTTGGCTAAGTAGACAAAGGATAGCTCCCACAACGATTCTCCATCCCAATATGCACATACATTTCTCGTTTTTCTTTATTTTGTTGATACGGACAAAGACTTTAAACTGATGCGAACATTAAGGGAATTGCGGATTGACTGACCATTGTCCATTTAAATTAAAGAAAGAAAAAAAAGAAAACATTAAGCACATTTAAATAATTTTTAACCTTAACACTCTTCACCAGCGGAGTTCAGTTAAACGGCTTTGACTTTTCGATCGTTAGTTCAAGAACGACTTTTGTAGTCCTATACGAGTATACCTATACGAGAATGATGTGTTGTGTATAGGTGTAGTTGAGGCTTTTTATTACTCAAACGTTAAACTTTAACAATAAAATCATTGACATGTGATTTTTAGAATTTAATTTCAGGAAATTGAATTTGTTTTAGTCTTGCATTTGTGTGTAGCATAATTGAAGATGCATTTTATCGAAAAATAGCGTTGCGAATCGGATTGATATTGCATAATTAATTCAATGTGATTATTTATAAACAGGGCAAGTTTTTCTATGTTAAAACATATTTTTTTTTTGGATAAACAAAGAAGAAAACAATTAAACTAATTTTTCGAATCAGAAAATTTCCTTAAAAATGACATTCAATAGTTAGAGCATATTTTTGCATATTTTACTATAAATGTTAAAAATGCATTTTTTGGTTTATTGGACATATTTTTAAAACAAATGCATATTTTTAGTGAATATTTTCGAAATATTCGAAAGAATTAAAAATTTAAATATTTACTTTTGCTAAATTTTCGATTCCATCTTCTATAGAAATGCCAACTTGGCATCAGCACTAAATACAATTAAAGTATTTAATTAAAAAAAAATATTTTTGTAACTTCCAACTATGGATTTCTTAATGAAAATAGAAATGAAGTCGAAGTTTCAATGGGCAGAGTTATTTTGAAGAAAATCGAAAATGTTTTATATAAAAACGAAAGGTACTCAAAAATAGAAAAATCTCAAAAATATTAACGCTGGATAGTAACGAAGAAGAGAACCTGGGGAACTATTCAATAAGTGAAATTCTTTCATTCAAGAATGCTGCTGTTACATCTTTTGACGTTAATAAATCTTTTTCAATGTACAAAAGTTTTTTGCGACCAAATAGACAAAGATTTCTTTTTGAACATTTCAAAAAAAAACTTTATGGTACCTACTTTTGTGTGAACAAGACATATTCAAAGAATCTGGACAACTAGTACCTTTGGAATTGGAATAGAATTTTTTAAATTTATTTTATATTTATTTTTTTTTTGTTTTTGTTGACAAATAAAAGACTGATTTTTTTTTAATTTTTAATGTTTTTTCAACTTTTTCAGAGCATATTTTTACTTTTAAAGCTCATATTTTCTCATTTTACGTGCATATTTTATGCGCGTATTTTGTGTTTTTTAGCGCATAAAAAAACTTGCCCTGTTTATAAACAACAAATTTTGCTGCTTATTCTTTGTTCTTAAATTATATATGTACACATTGAAATAAAATGAGGTTTTGTTATATCTATAAAATCGTATTTATGGAGATAGTTTCCAAGGGAATCAGTACGATACTAACGGTTAAATTCATTTTCGTCATAAAACTAAGCATCGTTAATTTGAATGCTTCTTTGTACGCTAATTCCAATTGGTTTTATCATTTTTTAGTTTAAAAATATATTTCAAAAATGTACCCGATTAATAGGTACGTAGGTAAATTTTGTCTTCTTAAATGATCCTCAAAATCCATTCACTTAATAAATTCAGTGTACCGACTTCTGGAAATAACGGCAGAGTTTTCTATGGAAAATATACTCGAAACGTTGAAAATTATGCCAGACATGAAATGGAAAAATACAAAGTCAATTCGAAATAAGGCAAGAAAATCAACCAATATATTCCAGCCTAATTTCCAAATATCAATTTGGAAAAAATATTTTAACTTAACAACATAAGACAGTTTAAGCACAACCGAAAACAACACAGCCGCGCCATGGCGGCAGCGTTTGCCCGGCCCAGAACCGCGCCCGCCGGACCACAAACGCACGAGCCGGCGCGGCGTGAGATCACTCTATTGTGCGGCCCTCTCGACGACGGGTGGGTGTTAGGGGCTTTTGTTTTCTGTTGTGATTGAACTGGCTAACACATCTATTTTATGCTCACTCGTAAGTTAGGTTAGAGAAAACACTTATTTTTTTTTTTTTGTTTGATAAATACATAGGCGTTTTTCTTTTTTAGCTACGAGTAGAGCATTGAGCAGAGTTCGAGCAATCGGAGTTAGCTCTTAGCAGAGAATTCCCCGTTTACATGAGGTATTCGAGCGAGCTTCAAGTTCGCTTGGCCCCTTTGTATAGCTGCATTGAGTTGAAATGAGCTTCAACCGACTCGATTCAGGAGCGAAGTCGAGTCATAATTGTTGATAAACCTGGGTCGAAGAATCGGTCTGATGCATGTGTTGACGACAGTATTTTTGCACATGTGCGAGTAAAATTATTTATTTTTTTATAGCTATGCCAAGTATGTACTAAAATTCATTAAATTTTAACTGTTTTTGTGTGAAATGAATATATTGAAGCCATTCCTTCAACTGTAAATCTCAACCCCATATCCACTCAACTTCAAATGGGGCTCTCAACTCACCTGACGAAAAACTTGGGTCGAAAATCCGACCCTTATCCAACTCGAGCTTTCGATACTGCTTGTAAACGGGGTAAATGATAAGAGCTCTCCGATATATGTGCATCATTTTGAAACACATCTTGCACTGAATTGTCATACGATGATGACTTTTACTTTTCATCTGAGAGCTGGCCAATCAAAAACTCGAAAAAGTCAAAAATCTGAAGTGAAATTTGATGTGTTAAAATGTTTTGAGAAAGATAAAGCGAGTTAAGTTGGGTGCGCTCAGATTTTTATTGCGAACAAATGGAGCGTGCTCCGAGCTAGCTTTAATTAAAAAAGAAACAAGTTGAGTTGTGCTTCGAGTTAAAAAGAAACGCACATACAAATTTAGCAAAACAGTTTAATGGATTAGAAGTTTCAGATAAGAGATCGTTTATGAATATTAGGAAGAGGGTCGGAGACAAAACGGAGCCCTGGGGCACACCAGCATTTATTTTGTGGATTTCAGATTTGAAACCGTCCAATACAACTTGTATTGAGCGGTCCGAAAGGTAATTTCTAATCCAACGAAGAAGAGATTCATCGATACCAAATGCACGCATTTTCGATAAGAGAGCTTGATGCCAAACTTTATCAAATGCTTTAGAAATATCAAGCGCAATAATCTTACTTTCTCCAAAACGATGTAAAGATTTAGGCCACTGTTCGGTGAGATATACCATCACATCACCAGTGGACCTATTGCTACGAAAGCCGTGCTGCCGGTCATTAAGAAGCTTTCGTTCTTCGAGATATTTCCTAAGATTAAAATTAATCAGCGTTTCCATGACCTTGGAAAGAAGGGACGTAAGGGCAATCGGTCGATAGTTGGAGGGGGAAGAAGACACGCCTTTTTTAGGGACAGGCTGGACAAATGCTGTTTTCCATCCACTTGGAAAGAGACCAGTAGAGTAGGACAGATGGAAAAGCTTACGCAGTGGTTTTGCCAGCGTTGAAGAACACCTCTTCAGAACAATGGGAGGGATACTATCAGGGCCAGTGGATTTGTGAACGTCGAGATCTTTTAGAACTCTAGCAACTGCACAAGTGCGAAAGAAGATTTGTCCCATAAAACCATTTACGCTCTCGAGTGCAGGAGGAGTCATAACACTTTCTGGCAGCGTTGAATTAACAGCAAACTGTGCTGGAAGCAAATTGGCTTTATCTTGTGAGCTGACAAAAGGAGTATCATTGAAGACGAGCGTTGGAACCGAGGACGAGGTGGTGTTTCGTATGTTTTTTACAAATGACCAAAAAATTTTACTACCTTTAGGACATTGTAGTATTTTTTGCCGTAACTTTTGGTCATGTAAAAATTTGGTTCGTCGAATATGAACGTTACAGGTCTTTCTAGCTTGTTGAAACTTTTTCCGGTTTTTCTCAGTAGGGTTGGCTTTATAACAACGGAAGCTTACTTCTCTGATCCTGATAACCTCTTTACAGCTCGAATCAAACCATGAGTTTTCTTTGGGTTTGATAGATTTTACCCTATTCGGGATAAAATTTCTCATTCCACAATGAATTAAATTTATGATCATATCTGTACTGGCATCTACGTCACTATCGAGGAAGCATAGTGACCAGTTAAAGCTCCTGAAAAAATCATTGAGACCGTCCCAGTTGGCTTTCTCATATTGCCAAACGGTTCTCTTGGGAGTTTTTTCTCTAACTGGATTTTGTTGGCATGAGAAATTTGCAGATATGACATAATGGTCTGATGTGCCTAGAGGCGATAATATACTAATAGTGTATTTGTCAGGGTCAGAGGTAAGGAACAAGTCTAGAGTGTTAGCGGATTGACCTGCAACGTCAGGAATCCGAGTAGGCTCGTCAACAAACTGAGTTAAGTTGTTTAACTCAGCAAAAATCTCGGCGTACCTTCCTTCGGGTGTTGTCTGACCCGAATAGCGTTGAGCACAAACAAATGGAAATGAATGGAAAACTTTTCAACTCTTTTCTCTCAATCAAAAAACGCAAACGACCTATGTACCTTGTATCACAAATCGACTCAATCATGCATTTAAACGAGCTGGTTTGAACATTGTACACACAAGCTGATTTTTATATTTTGTCGGAATGAGTACTTACAAGCTTAAATTTTAAGGGATGCGCGATTAAGAATCGTAGATCTAATTTTTAACAAGAAAACAAACAGACTTGAAAACATAATGACCCCAATTACGAAATTCGTATTATTAAGTCGTATTTGGTCGTATGTTGGGCTTGTGGTTTCCTCAATGGTAAAATATCACCTTTTTTTGTGCAAAGCTTTGGAGAATTTACGAATAGAGACATTACGATGTTGGTATTTAAACTTAAAAACATAATTAACAAAAGATATGGCGAAAAGAACAAAACTTGTAAGAAAAGAAGACAAATGGCCATATCTTTAAATCAAGCTAAGTTTCAATACCAGCATGATAATTCATCTATTCAATACTATAAAGCTTTTCACCAAAAAAGATGACATTTTACCATTGAGGAAGCCACAAGCTCAACGTACGACCAAATACGACTTAATAATACGAATCTCGTATTTCTTATTTAATTTAAAGAATTTCATTTGGTAATAATTCGTTTAATAGGAGAAACATATAAAAAATATTATTGAAATTTTGTAGAGCTTTTTTCTCTTGCTTTTTTCGATAACATCAAATATGTGCGTTCATACAGTGGACGTCCAGTATAACGATGATATAATGTTCGAGGTCGTTCTCTATATCGAGAGCCTTCGTTATATCGATCGACTTTTTATCTAACTAGTATGCCCCACTGGCCGAAATTCGTCCACCCAAAACTCGCATTTACAGACTCTAGAGTCAAACTATTTGTTTGAAAATTAAATCACAAAATATTTTTTTTTAGTTTTAATTTTTTTTTAAACGCACAGTGATCAGCATTGAAAAACTAAAAATGGCCCACAGTGTCAATGCGTGTCTCAGGTATATTCTGCACATCTCCGTACCTATGGCTTTCCAACCAAATAAAATTTATCTAAATCGGTTGGACACTTTTTGATCAAATGGTAGCACAAAATTTTTTGTGTCTATTTATTCGTACATTTTAGTTTGTTTGTACTGTTAAATTGAATGATCCTGCCATTAAAGTACACATATTGTTGATATTTTTATTTAACACAAAAAACACATACGAATTGGTGTCACCTCAAACTGAGATTTCAATTGTAAGCCTTTTTCTTGAAACCGTTTTAAAGTGAACATGTCAGCCAATGATGTCAATATTAACTTGTTGTCCTCACACATGACACATAAGCTAGGGAACTGACAGCGTCAACGTATTTTATTGGTTTTTCAACATTATGGCTACCACCACGTTGCTCATCTTCGCTTCCAGAACTAAGTTCAATGGTGTAGCCGTAAGCTTGCTCTTCTAAATTATTTTCAGTATTGTTCTAAGCTTCTATTGTACGATGGTAGTACGACATTGAAGAGTAAACAAATTTACTTCCGAAACTGATGCGTTTAAATGAAGTGGGTCTGGTGAGTCTGGGAAAACACGTTTCACTATACTTAAAGTATTTTGCAATCTCAAAACTTCCTCATTCTGCCGCAATAATGACAGTGGGATTCTATCTTTCTCATCCTCATCGAAATCAATATCAACAAGAACAAATTCATTTAACTTCAATTTACTAACGCGTTCGTTATATCGGATAGCAAATAATTGTGACCATCGTTCGCTATTTAGGGCTGTTAATGTACATAGATCTCAAAATCGCAATATCGCAAAATTGCTATATGGAGTATTCGTTATATTGTTTGTATATCACTGTACACACACTCCCTGTCACTTGTTTGAGGCCACTATTTTCACAAAAGTTTTTTCTCAATAAAAACTTGTAGGAAATATTTTTCCTGGAAATTTTTGATACCTGTGAGTACATAGGTAAATATATTTTGCAATAAAAAAGTATAAATCTAAAGGGGTAGCTTGGAAATACCATACGAATTTCACAAATTATAAGAAAGGACTACAAAAATGGGTATACAAAAATTCGTCACTTGATTGAGGCCACTTGAAAAATCTTATAAAAAAAGAACAAAACTATAAAAATGTTTACTTTTTTGTTGGTTTTAAACATTAATGTATTATGTTTTTGTCAATTAATAATGAGTATGTCCGCCATTTTTTGAAATTAGCTCTACTAGACTGGAATTAAATCATACAGTTTTTTTGGAATAATCAGTTTTTTTGGAATAATCAGTGAAATCTGGCTCCAGGCATCGCAGTTAGCTTCGACCAAGACGTCCTTATCTCCAAACGGTCTAACAGCATCAGAAACTTTTCAAATAGCCAGGCCCAAACGTTTTCGATGATATTTGAGCCCGGTGAATAGGGTGGCCATGGTAAAAGTTCAACGTTTTCCGACTGAATCTATCTTCTACCTACCCTGGAAGTATGGATAGGGTCGTTGTTTTGTTGGAATATCGAAGGTAGAGGTTCAAGAATATTCTGTAGCTTTATAAGCATCCGTTACAGCAGGCATTTGTAACTATTTCCGTTCATTGTTGTAGTTGTTAATTCCAATTCAACTGTTCCATAAAAGGTGATAGCTCCCCACACCATAAAACGTGGTGTTTGATTGTGATGTCTTGACAAAATAAGTTCTTCTTTTCTTTTATCGTGAAAATAAAAGTTGTTCGTCAAGATTAAACTTTTTTTCATCTGAAAATACAAGCTTTTTCCATGCGCTGCTACAGGCAACATGCTCCCTGGCGAAATTCATCCGTAGTTTCTTATGTAGCTGCCGTAGAACCGGTTTCTTTTTGATTTTCATACTCTTGATGTTACCACTGGTTTCAATTATCCTTAAAACCGTCGAAATACTGGCTGATACCCCACTGTTTGACCTTATTTTAGGCGCTGATAGTGTGAAATTTGAAGCTAGTCTCTGAATAAGTCGCTTTTCTCGGATTTTTGTTGCTTGAGCTGTGCGTTCTTTTCAATTTTTTCCATAGTTTTCAGTGTCTGCTCGAAAGTTGTTGACAAAAGTCTTACTTCTGTGCGGTCTCTTAGCTATTTCTCGGCCTGAGAATCCCAGTTCTTTTAAAGCATTGATTGATCCTCTTTCTGCTACTGTCGACGTTTTTAACTTGAAATTTAATACAAAATATAGTTTTCTATCCTTTCTTTAACATTTTAAACTTTTTTTTGAAAAAAAAACCGGCGATGTTAACTTTTGCTAAGCAATTTTTGGAATGGCCTCAATCAAGTGACGCAACTTTTTATATCAATTTTTAGCAGTACATTCACATAATTTGGGAAATTTCTATGGATTTTTTGTTAACTCCTTAACTTTATCTTTTTTTTATTGCAAAATATATATACCTACTCACACATATCAAAAATTTCCAGGAAAAATAAAGCTTACAGGTATTTATCGAGAAAAAACTTTTATGAAAATAGTGGCCTCAAACAAGTGACAGGGAGTGTATAAAAAATGTCAAATATATTTTGTAATACAAGTTATTCATAAAAAACGAACTCAAGTTTGAATGTTTGAAAATTTGGATTTAAATCACTGTCTTGAACATTTTTTAAAGCTGAATCTTGAAATCGAATGAAGTTTTTAAATTCTAGCTCTGTGGTATTTATCTTCTAAACTATAGAAAAACAAATTAAAGCTTTCGTTTTGCATAATTGTATGCTGTATACCATGGTGTCGATAACTTTTACGTTTCGCCAAAATTTGTCTAGCAAATTTGTTTTTCCCAAAACAAAATTGAGACAGCACCAAGTATTTCTTATATAGATTTTACGTAACACATTAATCGAATTATCTGATGAAAGTTTCATTTCAATAGCATCAAATATTATTGCTTTCACAAATTATCAAATTTTAAAACAAAATTAACTGCCTAAAATGTAGTTTCACATCTTGCGTGGTCTATTATTTAATAAGATTGACAGCTTAATATCAAATTAAAACAAATAATATACAAAACCACACGCGCAGATGATACACACACGCGTTATATAAACTAGGTATTTTGTATTTTTCTTTTTGATTGCATTTAATCTTCCAAATTATATCATTTTTCTCATCTTTTTTTTGTTTTTCTTTTCTTCTGTAATAAGTTGAATTTCATAGATCGTATTTTAAAAGATCATCGTTTATAGTGATCCAAAGTAGACATCATTTTAAATTAAAAACAAAAAAAATAATATCCAACTTCTGTCCCTATTCGATTCCATTCAATCACACATCATAATTCGTTCAAAACACGACAAACGAACGTTAGCAGAAATCAAAATATGTAATTAAAAAAAAAATAAAATAAATAAAAAAAAAATCTGAAGATTTATGATGCCGAAAATTGTAAAGGCTCTCTGTGTTTATATCTGTCAAAGACCTCTTCACTCTCTCCAACAAAAGAATGATAACTTGGCTATAATTTATGATTTTGTGCTTAATTAAATAGTCATTAGGCCAATCACTCCAGTCAAAGTCAAGAGTATCGCATACTCGTTCTTGTGTGTTTGTGTGTGTGATAATATATTCGAATAAAAATCAAATTTTCGAACAGATATACATAAATAACATCATGTGTTACGTTACAACCAACACGGCGAAATGACGAGGACGCGAGGACGACGACTCAGATTAAAGTATAAAAAAAAAAAACAGGCCAAAATAAGTCCACACTAACGTGCCAAAAACAATGAAAATAAATTTTCCAATCCTTCATGCATGCCGCCGTTGCTGTCGCTGCTAGCCAAGCCGCCAGTCATTGCACAGTAGGGCAGGAATTTTACATTAAGTTCCAAATATATTGTCAACCAGTTGTATTCAAACTTATTAGCAAATTATATATTGTGTTTTTATCAGTTTATATTCATAAGCGGTAGGAAATAAAAAGTTTCGTCTTGTTTACAATGTGGTCTCCTGATTGGTATAATTAACTTTTTCTTAGTATTTACTTGTAATATTTGATTTGTGTTTAAATTCTAAGTAGGCTTTAGGTCTTTTTTGCTTTTAATATTTTAATCAGTCTAAGCAAAAAAGACCTAAAGCCTACTTAGGATTTAAACATTTTTTTTTAAAGAAGAAGGAATAATTAATATTTGATTTGTTTTTACATTTTCTGAATAGTAGACCTTTATCTAACCTCCTTGCTAAGTGGTATACTACTGGTATAATAAAGCCAAAATAGAGCTTTGCCTTGCTTCACGTGTTGGTTAGGGGACATGTGAAAATAAAATTTTAATCGATGTAAACATTATATTGACACAAATATAATAGATCCGGAAAAGGTTTCTAGGAGTGAGCGATTAGTATAAAGACGTGAATGACGTATAAAGTATCCAAATTATGAATTCGTCGAAGAGATGATTTAATACTTCCGTTAACACATATTTATTTTAGAACACCTGAGCATATTTCACACATTATATCTTAAATATCATCTGAATGGTATAAACTGGTCTAAAACAGAAATCAAAGGGCATTTCAAAGAAGAAAAAGACGTCAGCGTACATAGTTAATTATTTATGAATTTTTCATTAACTATTCGCATAATTATATTTCCGTTTTAATGATTGGAATACAAAAGAATGCGACAAATGGTCGAATCTCCCGAATCAAAATATTGCGGACAACCTTTTTTTTTTGCTTTTTTTCTGTCACAATTTATTTTTTCTCGATTTTTGTCCACTTGTCCATTTATAACGTACCACTGTGAATCGTATCTTAAACATAGCCCCGTAAGAAAGGACCCCGCACTGAGTGGTGGTGTGCGCCCAAACCCTATGATTACCCTTTATGGTATAAGACGTCTTTAATCCCGCACGGATGATCTCTTATCCCGTTGATTTGGCTGAGGTTTCGTGCAATTTTTGTCTGAGTTTTTTTTTAATTCTTTTCTCTCTCTTAACTTAAAACGGCACACCAGCAGAATGGATTGAGCATTTTGTTTTATTTTAAATTCGCAGGATTCCATGTTCAGGCTAGGGTACAACGAAGAAAAAAACTATAATAATTCCTGACTGCGTTTGACTCTTTATGAGCCAACAACAAGAACAACAACGATAAGCGGTCGCGCACGCTGAAATAATTTCTGATCGAGCGTAAACATTTCATAAATCAATAATTTTGCAACAAATTACCGCCAATGTAAGTACCTGTAGGACACGTGAGGATATTCAAGGAATTCCGAGTATTTTCTTTGTATAACAATTTTTTGTTGTACTGTGTCTTGTCTTTTTTTTTTTGCATATTGCATTTTTTGTTGGAATATTGCACAAGCAATTAGGGTTCAAAAAGGGATCGATCCTTCTTTAGGCATCCATCTAAACGTAATAAAGTTAGCAAATCATTTGATTTTGAGTGAATCCTTCAATTAAATGATTGCGCCTTCTTCTCTCAATTTAGTAACTTTGTATATGAATAGAAAAAGTTTTTAGTGTTGTGTTTTTTGTTTTCGGACATCATCGTCCGGGAAGATTGTGGGAAGATTTTTAGATTTTTTCCCTTCAAATCATTTGGTTAAGTTTTGCACACGCAAGCTCTTGGCGGGCGTATAATTGCAAATTATTCGGCAACGCATCACGCAAAGGCGTTTTTTTCTATACGAGAATTTGAATTCCGACGGACTTTACCTAATTTTCGATACGAAATTCGATGATTTTTGGGGGAAGTAAGATCTTTTGTTGGAAAAGAAGTCGAACATTTATTGAACTCTTTTCGTTTTTATGTGTTTGAACTAGTTTATGGGAACTTTTTAAGAAATCGAATATATTCGATTGATGCGGAGAGGATGGTCTATAATTAAATTTAGGAATGAGAACAAACAAAATAAAGGAGGGTTTTTTGTATTCTTTTTTTTTTTTGTGGTCAAATGTTTGATGTTGAGTCATTGATCTAGTATCGAAATCAATTTGGTCAGAGAATTTATTTTTAAAATGGTTGATCGAATTTGTTTAAGGAATTTTGTTCAAATCAAGTACAATTTTCATTTATTTTCTTGCAATGAACGTGGAGAAAAATACTGCAAGTAGTGCTAATTTTGTAGAAAATCAAATTAGCAATAGCTCTTCGATAGACAATTTTATTATGCTATCAGTTCAAAAAGTTTAAGAACACTAAAAGTTAATAAAATATTTATACATATTTAAGTTCGGAGTTTGCAAACTTTTAATATTCAAATAATTTTACGATTTGTGTATAATAAAATTAAATAAAAAAATATTTGTCGATGAGCGTTTGAAAGATCAAAGATGCTGACAACATTCATGGCGTCGCGTCGCCTTCGGTTGTGCTATCGTTTTCAATGTGATCAATTTAACTTAAATAAAGCTGTCCCTTTGAGCATATGATGAAGGTCATTGATATTAGTAGAATAGATAAAATATGATTTTCTGTTAGAATTATTTGTAAAAGGTTAAATAATGACAATTTCCACACCTTTTGGGTTAAACATTGTAGAGGATGAGAGTGATGAGTGGAGTGAAGGTTCTTGTAACAGAGTTTGTAAGAACACGAGTGAAGCGATAGGAAAATAAAAGAAATACAACAGCGTGTTGTACATACATACAATCCTTACAATGTTTTCAGAGGCTGAAATATTCAGCCGAACTGGTCACAGTGACACAGTCGCAAGAAATGTGTATCCTTATCCTTATCGGCCAGTGGCCTTTGTTTTATACGCTTGAAGAGCTTTTTTTACATTAATTCAAACGAGCTTTTTGTAAACCTTCGCGTTACCAGAGTTTTACATGGAATAGTTATGAGTTTAAAGTTAAATTACATGGTTTGAAGATGAGTTAAAAAAAAAAAATGTGGAAGGCACCAGTCGTTCGACAGTAGAGCAGGAATTTCAAAAAAGTTCCAAATACTTTGTCACCCAGTTGTATTTTTTTTGTTGTCAAATATAAGGTACAAAAAAATGTTGGAGGCTTACATCTGAATAAGAATTTATCGGAAATAAAAAGAAATATTGGAAAGATTTTAACCATGTTTTAAAGAAAAATTTTAGTAAACAGTTGCCTTCGCCTTCTTGAATAACCTCAAAAGTTAAAAACAAAATAATTTTTTTTTTGCATTTTCTAGCAGGAATGTCAATGTCGCTAAAGTTGGTGGTGAAAATTGGATTTGATTTGAACTTCAAAAACTACCTTTATAGCCTGTAGAACAAGTTTAATTTCTAAAAGGTTAATCTGTGAAACCAACTGACAATTTAAGCTTTTCGTTTAAAAGGGGGTTTGTATGTTAATTGTTAACAAACTCGCAGTTAAGCGGCAAAGCTTTCGCACCTTCGTATGCATTTTGAATGTTTCCAATGAAAGACAAACCACTTGAGTTAGCAAACGGACCAAGATTTAAAGGCTGGAATAATTTTTTTTACCTCTGGGGCCAACGGTAATTATAAATACCTCTTAGTGGTGCTTAGGGCCTTTTTGTTGACAGTGGGTTAAATTTGGTATGTGACTTTCACAGGCTCTAAATAAAAAATGCTTATCAACCAAAAATCGGCTGATTATCTCGATTAACAACGCAAATTTTGGATTTTTTGAAGAAAATAAAATTGAAAAACAAACACTAGCTTCAATAATTAAGGACTTATAGCTGTCGATTCCCTATGATCGTAAGATAGTGGACTAGTGTTCTGGAGGGGGTTTGTGGTGCACAGCGGCCGGATGATCACTCAATCAGATCAGTGGACGCTCCAGTGCCAGCCAACGAACTGCCAAGTGAACTAACTATGGATGTTGCGGGTGCGGGTGCGGGTGCTGGTCCGGTCCTTTCCTAAACTCAAATTAAAATGGACGATATCCTGAGGATATGCCCATATTCTCTCTCTTCAATTCCATCCACAGGTTCTAACGAGTTATGGTATCAAAACGGCGCACTTCAGCGCTTATTGGGCTATGGGCTAGACTGCCCGTGGCCGCCATTTCTACCTACCTACCTAACTATAGCTGTGAACAAACTATTTTCTTTAAATACTGATTTATCTGTGAATAATTTATGTCAATTGGATTTAAACATAGACCAAGCGCCTCCGAAGCCTTTTTGCAGTAGTTACCCATCGCTCTGTCGAGAAATCACGTATTATTTTTTTATAAAATTTTACATTCAAATATAACTGTTGCTGTGTCATTTTAGTCTCAAAAATTAGAAAATTTAAATTACTAGAAATTTACATGCCGTTAGATAGGGAAATTTGAGAACTTGATTTTCGCATTAAAAAAATTCAATGTCCAATTTTTGTATCCATTCAAGAATTTTGTACGACTGTTTTTTAACTGCACATGATTAACCGAAGTTATTTTTAAATCTATAGACATACAAAACAAAAAACAATTGCAGTGCGTGAGTTTCGAAAAACGGTGAAGAATGGCTTCACCTATTTATAGATAATTCTTTTTTTGTTTTATTGGTCTCAATACTGTACTTAGTAGTTTCATAATAAAGAATATTGGATAAAACAAAGAAAAAGCATGAAAAACCAAATGCCTGTAAGACCTAAGGTCTTTTAAATGCAACCAGTATTGCACGGCACTATAGTTAAAAGGAATAGAATGAAAGGAAAAAAAAATGTTTGGTACAGTGGATTGAGAAATAAGATATAAATAAAATCACGAAATTTCCCGTATACTGTGATGTTCCAAATTAAACACACAGATCTTTATAAAGTTCTTTATTAGACCTTACTTCAATGGACAAGCTTTACAACTGAGAGATAACTTAAGATCTAGGTTTGACATGTGGTGTATATAAGACTGCGGCTGAGCCTTTTACATAATATGCTTACAAGTAGCTTGCCAGTTGTGTGATAGCAATCTTATATGCTGCCTAGAGTTCGGCTTAAACCCAAACCTCTAGGTTAGCAGACAAACACTTTTTCCACTGTGACATTTCCACCCGTAATTTTCATTAAGGGAACTACGTTCGATTGTTTGTTTGTTTATGGACTTAGCTCAGGAACTACACTTTAGAGGTGGTTTGGTAGGAAAAGAAAATGACACATGGTAAGTTATTGATTTTATTATTTTCTATGAATTCGAACTCTTTTCTAATAAATTAAGTGACCCTTAGTGCAAATGCTTTTCGCTCTGAGGACACAGTTCTTCAGTACAAATTGTTTTTGCCTTTCTTAGACGCATGATTTTGACATACAAGTATATATAAAATAAGCTGCACTGCAAATTAAATATTTTCCAGGGGAGAACTCTTGCACCTAATTTTCCGTGGTCTGACATTGAAATAAGAAAAAGAAGAAGTTATCATCTTAAAACATGCGTCTAATAAAGGCAACAACAATTGTTACTAAAAAGTTAATTTGCTATTGTCAGACCGAATTGCATTTGTACTAAAGTAGTAAGAAACTTCCAAATTGAAATATTCAATAAAGTGCTATAAACAAAACAAAAAAAAAAGAATGTTTCTATTGTTATTGTGTGTCTTCTTCTTCTTTTCTCTTACTATAGATTAAGGACAATTTGTAAATTTAATTTCAGGTTGACATTTTGTTTTTGCAACCAAAAAGTCTTAGCTTATCATATTATACTTTTATCTCATATATCCTTTGCACTTTTTACTGAACAAACTCTAATTCCAGTTCGAGTTAATTCTTAATGTTAGAACCTTTTTGAAATATTTCAAAAGCTAAAAATTGGTTAATGTATCGGAAGAATGTGCAGTGCACACAGCACAAGCAATTTACTCATAAATTAATTTAAATTAAAACGAACATGTCTTGTAAATGTCAAAGGCGTTAACACAAACAACAAAAACAACAGTCAGTCAAGGAACTCAAAAGCAATGAACTGCTGGATGGAAAAGTGTGTTGAGCTCGTGTTCATCATCCGCCATCCATCGCATCGGTAGTCCTAAAGTTGCTTTTGCTGTCTTCATGGAGCCACAGTCATTGCAAACTTCATGATTGGTAGTAGCTTAAAGGAAAAACATTCAACAATCCTCGTATCGTTGGAATTGTATTTTTTTTTATTCTTAAATACGATTTGTTTAGTTTTATGAATGAGTTTTTACTACTTCATTAAAAAAATATGCATTTCTTGTCTTATATATTCAGCTGGAATGGAACTATGGAGTTGATGAAGCTGAGAGATGATGCACCAACTCATAATAATAACCAGAAATCGATTATGATTCAACTCCGCGTCCAACTATAATATCGTTCGTCCAAAAGAGCATCCGTTGCGTTTATGATTTATGATCTCAAATTCGTTTTGCGTTTTGTTGCAGCCAAGCCAGGAAGGTAGCAATCCTTTGGATGATCGAAAATATTTACCTCGCTCTAAGATATTCCATCTAGACATACATAGGCTTATTTTGATCTGCATATTTAAATCATAAAACCCTCGCACAAGTGAGTGTCAGAAGAATCCGGTTGGTTGTGTTTGGTGGCTGCTGTTCGCGTTCGCCAATCCTTTGGACTCCTGATGCTGCATTTCAACAACCTCACATATGCCCGACGGTGTGTGGTGAACTGTGGTGACTGGACATGGTGGAATGGGTGACCGGTTAGTTCGGTCGGTGGTGGTGATGATGCGAGTCTTTTGCGCGAAGAGTGGGTGCTGAAATTAATTCCATCGGAAGTAATTTTTTTCTCTTGCCCAAATGTGATTAGTTTTGTTTTGTTTGGCCTCCTTCGGGCGTATTCTGATGTACCATACCGTCACCCCTGGCCCCGGGGTACGACCCCATCACGCAGGATTGCTTCCCTTTTTATTATATTTTTTTTTTTGTTCTGCTCTCTGTGTTCGATGAACGACATCTCGCTTCCAGTTGCATTCATATAGCAGGAAGGGAAAACACATGCGTGCAAATAATGAAACCTTTTGTGATTGTGTGTACGAGTATATGTGTTTTAAGGCGCTCCAGGATGACGATTCCGGATGATTCCAAATGTGAAATATACAATTTCTGCAATTTGCGTTGGTTGGCAGGCGAAATGAATTTTGCAATCTTTTTTAATGGGCAAAGTTTTGACAAGGACAATCAGAGGAAATTGGCTTTTAGTTTTCGTGGAGGGCTTCCGTCGACCCCGTTGACGTTGGTTCTTCATATAAACTCGTATCTACATATGAAGAAAACTATATTTTGCTGCTCGTGCTGCTGCCACTGCTTATATGATGTTGCAGCAGGGACAACGAAGATGATGAAGCAAAGTGTGGAATAAATTATTAAAGTAGATTAATTTGAATCCGTGTGTTTCAACATCGACTCGACTCGGCATCAAATCTTTGTTTTTGTTTCTCTGTTTATATTGAATTGCAATCAACTCTGAAAAGAGCGAATAATTTCCATTAAGAGAAAAGGATATTGCAGTTTATTTGGCATCGAGGACAGCACGTGCATTTTTCATTGAAGATGAGTCAATATTTAATTGAAATAATGACAAAAACAACAACATACTGTTTTCGTTCATCAGATACAACTTTAATGAAGCGACTGGGGAAAGGCCAGGACCACATAGTCTTTTTGCTGATTCCAACCGGTAATCTTCATTTTGACACCCCAATAATTATATTCTTGATTTTTCCCTCCTCATCCTGTATATGTTTGAATTGGACGGAAAGGAAGCAAATGCCCAACTGCCATGTATATATGTAGTATCTGTGCAAAAAGCTAAAGCAACATATTTCGAATCATCCAGGAATGTGTAACAGGTATTTTAGTTCTTATGACGATTAATTGCGATTGAAGAAGCCCCCAAAGTGTGGTAGCCGCAGAGCGTAGACATGTAGCCGCGTATCAGACCCAGACGGCCATCAGCACTGGGCACAACTTAAGTTTTGACTTCGACAAGAGAGTGTAGTGTTAGAGGTGCAATCTGCTTTCCTGCAGCATTATTCACTGGGGTTTGTTTGTATGGGCATTTAGATGACGCGACCGAGAAAAATGGGGCTAGATATTCCCTCACAAAAACAAACTACAGGTAGCATCTTTTGAAGAAAAAGGAAGAAAAAAGAACAACAAAGAAATCGAGCTACTGTATAATTACCTACGCAACAAATGCGAATCAAAGAAATTGCGATTTACTCTGCGGAGGAATTTATGTTTTTTTTTTTTTTATTTTGTTGTTCTTTGCAGGAGATTAAATTTAAAGGAGTTTGTATATAAAGAAAAAAATTTAGTTACGCAAATGACAGATTGGATGATATTTATATTGTTTATATTTAATAATAGGGACTGTGTTGCCATTCTACAGTCATATAATGCCAATTAACTACAGATTTAGGTTGTTATTTTTTTGTTGTTGCTTTTCTTTGATGTTTTTGTACTGAAAAAGGTTTTATGTTCTTAGAGCCAGTTTTTTTGGGTTTAAGTATTTCGGGATTAAAGTTAAACCTGAGTTAACTCAATAAATTTTGTGAGTTAACTGTGAATAAACTTACTATCAAATGCATGTGGATATTTTATATTCTGAGTTTGTTAAGTCTTTCCTTTCTGCACTAATTCTCCACTAATATACTTATTCTAGACTTTAACAACATTCATTTCCTTTTCTTAATTTTTTTAAATTAGAAAAATAACAAATTCTGCATCTGTTTTGTTGAATTAGAATTTATTGATAGAAGAATCAAAGTGCTTAAAAAACTTATTTGAGGTCAATCATTATACTTGTACAATCTTTTTTTATCAGGATGTATAGATATCTACCTGTCTTAATTTTGGATTTCAGAAATTTTACTGCCTCACATTAAAAAAAAATTAAAATAACTCATCCAAGATGTAACTAAAAAAAATGAGTGTGTTTTATAATACAAATTCTATATACTACTGAAATACATCAGCCAAGTAGAAGACTTAGCATTATTTAATTGGTCTTGTTGAATTATTGATTCAATATAGCTTTTAACGGCCTTTAGTCCATAAAAATTGGCGTGTGGTCCCGGCGTTCTCACATGGACTCTTCAGTTGACAGTGAGGGCCTTGTCAAGACGCAATTTTTTTTGAGTTCAGCCAATAATTCAACAAGTCCAATTAAATAATGCTAAGTCTTCTACTTGGCTGATGTATTTCAGTATTATATAGAATTTGTATTATAAAACACACTCATATGTAAACAATTCCAGGCCACGGGTAACAAAATTTCCAACAATTCTTGATTAGAAATTCCAATTGGGTTGGATATAGTTCACAATTGATTTTCGCAGTAAAATGGATGTAAGCTAGACTGAACTTAATACAAATTGTGTCTTGACAAAGCCCTCACTGTCAACTGAAGAGTCCAAGTGAGAACGCCGGGACGAAACGCCAATTTGTATGGACTAAAGGCCGTTAAAAGCTATATTGAATTAAAAAAAAATGGTTTGAAATTCGCTGAAATTATTTATATTAATGAACTGCAAACAAAATGTTAATTTCTTCAAAATAACGAAAGACTCATTGTTTAAAAGTTTTTACATGAAAGAAATATAGAAATTGATTCAATATAGATAAGCTTTACATTGTACCGTACTGCCATGTTCCCATGCTTAGGTGCTCTACTGTATTTTGAAAACCCAAAAAATCTTTTAATTCTTCAATCATAAAGTTTATCCAATTTTATCAAAGTTATAAGGCCCTATCATCGTATCCGTTCCGAAATATACGATCGGAGAAAAGTTACGATGGTAAAGTAGAGGCAGAAAACAAAATTATCGTCTTATATCGCAAGTATTCGCAACGCATTAACCGGATTTTGCCATTTCAACACACATTAGATTTTTTGACGATGAAATGAATGATTTATCAATCGAACCAGTGGCAAAGTTTGTTCAAATCCGAGAGAACTTTGTTATGATCGGAACGGATACGATGATAGACCCTATTATTATACTTTGCTTTATTAACGAAAGGTTAAAACAAAAAAAAATGTTTTTAAGAGTATAGATCTATTTTATTCCGTTTAGAGGCCAGTTAAAGCTATCATTGAAAATATTAATTGTCAATTTTGAGAGATTTTGTAGAAAAAATAAATGATTATTTTGATTCCAAAGTAAAGCTAATTGACTTCATAATTATTTTTAGGTAAAAAAAAATTCAATTTTGCACAACTTTTCTCATAAAATGACTTTTAATTTTTCAATGATGAACTACCTTACCAATTATCATTGCAAAAATTAAAAGTAACGTTATGGGAAAGATTTTTTTTTTTATGGGAAAGATATGGGTCAAAATGATTTTTTTTTTTTTGGAGGAGAAATAATTTTAAAGTCGTAAGCTATATTTCTGCATTAAAATATTTAATGGTTAAACATTCGAAAGGTCTCAAAATCAACAATTAACTTTTTCAATGATGGTATTCAATGATAGATATAACTGGCCCCTTAGCGGGAGAATCAATTTTATGCCACTTATTTTTAAAATAAATTTCCTTCCCTTTTACCAAATTTCAAGAATTAAAAAACAAAACATCAGTCAAGGCTTACATTTATGTCATGGAGAAGCTCACAAAAGAGCCATTTTTGAAAATTATTCAAAATGTCTGCCAAACTTCTGAGTCTTTTTTTTTCTGAAATTCTTTTACTTGAATTTCATCGAAAAATCCACACGACGCGACGTGGTAATTTTTTGTGGATTCAATGTAGTTTTTAAAGACCTTGTGGGTTTTATGCTGCACAATAACGCATGTTTTTTCTTTTAATTAAGCTAAAAATGAGCATGATTGCTGACGATGATATTTCGATGAAATACTAGATTTTTGCGACATTTACAGATCATATAAACGTGGGGTTCAAGGGTTCGTTTGTATCAAAACAAATCGTTATGTATAACCTACTTATAGAAAACCTCTTTGAATGGCTGTTAGATAACCGAATTGCGGTTATTTTGCGATTAGTAAAATTGATCTTTATAAAATTTTCAATTCATTCACAAATATATCGCTGGAAAATATTCGACTGCTTGATTTATTAATGGTTTTTAAATTTTAAATAGGAATTGATTATAGTTAATGAAAATAAAATAGACGAAGATAATTTAACTGTTGATTACGGAAATGTCTAGCAAGACAATCATATAAGGTATAATCTATAATAAAAACCCACACTTTTTCTTGAAGTTGGAAATAAAAATCTTAATTATAATAAGAGTTCGTGAAATGGCTCTCCAGTTTACATATACCAAGATTGAAACAAGAATATTTACTCAAAAAAAAAAACAATAATACTTCATAGTATCTAATAACAAAAGCAAATATTCTAACTTTAACGACGGCGACCGAAGAAAAGATTTCCGAATTCAATAGAAACATGTTAGCGTTTTGAAAAAAATAAGTTAATGCTGAAAAAGTTTTCTCTAACCGCTGCTCCCCAATTTTTTTATTTTTCCTTGACATTTCCTAAATAATTTTAAGTTGCGTGATTTTCAATCCAATGCCAACCATGAATTGTCTAAAGAATATGCAAAATACCAACGTTGAGTCCTTTAACAAAAGATGAATTGCTTATAAGTTGTAAGTTTATCTATTTGTTTGTAAAAATTAATTTTGAATTTTTTAACACTGACTAAGGTTCCTATGCTTACCAACTTTAAATTATTAGGAGTATGAACAATGTGAGTTGCATAATCTTACAAACATAAGACTAAGTATACAATTGCTTACCCTGACTTTGGAGTTTATTTAATGAAGCTGACTTGATAAATAGAAAATATGAAAAAATAAGACTTTGTATTTTGTTTATATATTTTTTCTTTAAAATAACCAAATTACAGTGGTTTTTTTTTCATAATTCAAAACCAAAAAAAAAACAAAATTTACATTTTTCCCAAAAGGACTTTAAATATATATATATTAAAGACTTTTAGAAAATTAAAAAAAATACGAAAATTACTTCTTTCTTATTAAAATAATTTTTTTGAGTGTATTAAGCTTATTAAAACCATTGGCGCAAAATTTTAAACATCCTCAGCCGTATCTATAAAATTATCTTAAAATGCCTTTTAGAGGTTATTTAGTTAAGCTTGCTTAAATATTAAAGTTGCCTTTAAATCACGTTACTTAAATTTGTATCTATAATCAATATTTCTTTCATACTTAACTAAACAACCGTAATGTAACGTAACGCAAGAAAATTGACAATTCTGATACAAATTTCTAGTACATTTTTCACTCTCAGGCTATTTCTGTCAGATTGCAAAAAAAATTTGCAAACACAAAAGAGTGCACAAATAATAAGACAGAAAGAGAAGCAACTGGGTGTATGTGTGTATGCATCGTCAAACACAGAAGACAGAGGAAATGAAACCATTCCACTTTAGTTTTTTTTTTTGATTTGTTTTCAGAAATTTCCTTCCTATATTAGTGAGAAAGTATATCATTTACTATATTATTTTCTTTAACAAAAAAAAAAAAAACAAAACAAAACAATTTAAACCCGGCCATCACAGTACACACATAAATATTTCCTTACTCAACCTACGCACAATTTGTTTTGATAAAAAAAAAACAATTCTCATGTGTCAAAATATATTTAAGTTGGCTTTGCGTAGCCTTTAAACGCTTTGGATGGTGTTTAAGTTAAAAGGTGTTTAAGTTACGTTGCTTAAATGTGGAAATTGATTATAGATACCGATTTCACACTTAAGTGATATTTAGAGGTAGTTTAGAGTTAAGAAGCCTTTAAAATTTCTTTATAGATTCGGCTGCCTATTATTAAGATTTTAGTATGATACTACTTAACATTATACTTAAATTATCTAAATTTTAAATACTTTTTAACTAGTATCATACTAAACTAATTTCCTTCATAAAATTCAGCTGAACACGTCCAAAAAAGTGACAGTTCATGCGAAAAATTCACAAACACCCCTGATTTTGACAATTTTAAACGTCAAAGTGTCATATGGATTTAGTACGATACTAAAACGATAAAATAGCCATTTGCTGATTTTATCTTTAGTAAAATGTTAGGAGATAGCATGATGCTAAACTCGTTTAAAATTAGCAAAATACACTTTTTAACCTTGTATTATACTTAAAATGATTTAACATCGTACTAAATCGACTAAAATTTTGCGCTATTGTTTTTAATTTAACAAAAAATAAAAACAATCGATTTCGATATTTTTTCAAATGAAGCTCTAAAGCATTTTAATGGCCTTTTATCCACAGCCTTACCACTTGGTCACATATTCTTATGATCGATTTATTTCGATTTAATTTAAACTAGAAGCCAGTGTAGGAATAAATTAATTAATAAATTCAATACCTCTCACTCCACTTAGGCCAACAAAAAAATACCTATACTTCTGTTCCTTATTATGTAACAGGTTGTAGGTATATTACTTATAAGTACTTAAAAGATTAACCCCCTTATTTATGAAGAAACAATTGTTATTTCAGCTCCCGTGTTAAGGAAAACTACTCCATAGAATAAGAATGTTCCGGACTCAAATGGAGCAGTATTCAATTGCCTTTAGTTTGAGTCTGGAAAATTCATTTTCCGTGCTGTAATTTTCTCAAACACCGGAGCTAAAATAACTTTTTTATCTTTATAAATACGGGGCATAAATATATTATAAAATAAAAAAATTACAAAATTAAACTTAAATAAATAAATTAAGATAATGTTTTTTTTTTGCAAGCCAGTTAAAAAATTTTTCATTTTTCTTCTATTTCCAGGTAAGTGGACCAATTTATTTGTCTGAAAATAACAACAACAAAAATATGCTTGGAATTTTACAATCATTCTAACGTCCGCAACGCCATTTATTAAATCATCAGCATTGTGTTCAATCCAAGTACTATAAAAGTGGTTTGAGTTTTTGATAAGTCATCATTAAATAACGCCCTCTACAACAGTGTTTATTTGATTATTATTTAACAACAACAACAACAACAAGCGTTAATGAAGTACATAACTGAATAATTGTTAAACAGGAAATATTTAATTTTAAAACAAAGAATAAAAAAACAATTTGCAATTTAATTTGAAAAATAGAGAGAGTTGATAAACAACGAAGCATATTACGATGTAACACAGATATATTAAAATAAAAACTATGTAAATCTCCTATAGTTTCGGACTTGCGCTTTGCAAACAATTCCTACTATCTACGAACACACCACAAAATTGAATGAATTATTTTCTTTCAGAGGATGTTGGTAAACTCAATGTTGTGTGCGCACTCTCAGAAAAAAAAAATAAATAAAAAGAAAAAATAATCAGATAAATAAGATGTGGAGGAAATCGGCGAGTGTGTTGATTGTGGTGAATTTCTTACTTGCTACTTGCTGTTTACCAAAAATTGTAAGTGACATCACATTCATAAAAGGAAACTCAATACATAGTGGAAATTTTTAAAACCAAGATAACAATAAATTTAATTAAAAGTGAAAACGAAAGAGCTGAAACGCAAACTTGTTTTTGAATAATTTCTCAATGGCGTCAATTTAAAGTTGAATTTTATTTGAAAAGGATTTTTAAGTAAAAATTGAGAAAGAATAATTAAACGTTTTGAGGTTCAAATTAAGAGGGATAATAAGCTGAATTCAATGCGTACAACAACACAGAATTTCATAGTACGGATGCATAATTATGTAGGTGCAGTTTAGATATGAATAGATACCTAGTACTTACAAAAAATCGTACTTTAATAAAACTTAACAAAAACTTTTCATTAAACAACCAGGCAATGGAGGAATTCAAAGAGACTTTAAAAATATTATGTATAGGTATATGTCGGAAGTCAAAACTAAAGGTTCATAGAACTTATACTGTTATTTTAGTAGATATACATAATAACATACACCACATGCCACATGCCACATTATTTAAGAGGATTTTTAAATGCTGGAACTAATGATACCAAATCTTTTGCAGTAGAAATACACTGACAAAAATAAATAGTCCTTTATAAGCATCACTCTGTTTTGAAGCCAATAATGGCCTTAAGCATGGCCGAAAATGTCATGGATTTGTATGTACGCAACAAGAGGAAATAATGTTAAAAAAACTAACAAAAATTTAGATTATAGTCGTATTTTTACCATTTATGAACATTTTAACAAGTTTTTGGTGAAGAAAACATCCATATATGTACGTATGAACATTGGTACTCCACTTTTGTTCTATCTCCAAACAAAAATTGTAATCTATTGACCAACCTCTCAACCATCAACAACTAGCAAAAATAATCAAATCTTTACATCATTGGCCCCAATGAACCTTAAATGACCCCGGAACCTCGCTATTGTTCATCCTCCTCACTTAGAAACGAAAAAAAAATATTATAATCAACAAAAAAAAAAAATCACCCAAAACCAGAACAAATGGCTGTAGTATGCCAAACTAATTGAAGACACACACAGTTTCTTCATTTAGTTTTTTTTTTTTTGTATTTGTGGTAAGAAAAAAATAACAATTTGATCGAAACTCAAGTTATATAGTGGCGGCAGTGTCGGTGGTGGCCAAAAAGATACATAGATACATAATGGCAACCAGTTGGGCAGCTTATAACCACGCAGCCGTTATTTATTATATTCGTAGTTTTTTTTTGTTTTGCTGAAAATGAAATTGAGTGATTGAAAATGAAAATGTTTGGGGTCAGTGCGGGAGAAGGAGAGGGAGTGCCGGTTTTTTTGTCGGCTTACATTATTTATTTTTTTTTTTCTGTAATAGTTAATTTGATATTTTCGCCAAATCTATTATCGAATTTTGTTGTATTTAAGTATGTGTATAATTTTTAATCGGATTTTTTTTTATAATTTTGTTTTGTGAACAACAAAAGAAACTTATTTTAATTAACTCGATGGGGGAATATTTAAGAGACTAGTTTATACTTTGAAGGAATAATAAAACTAATAAGATACATTAATAATTTTAAATATTCATAGAAAGTATGCAAAAATCACTGCATGAATATTCTATCAATCCAAACACATTGGTTGTTTCAATAACACACTGGTTTATGCTGAAGGATATAAGAACATAAACATAAGGAAATGAAAATAAAAAAAAGAAAATTAGTTTGCATATAAAATTAAAAAAAAAAACATTTAAGGAACAAATAATGGAACATCAATTTACAGTAATTATTATTAATATGTCGATCATTTTTGGAGAATCGAATTTTAATTTTTTTTTTTTTTGAAAGTTTTGGCTTCTCAATGATGTGAAAGTCGAAAATATTAAATATGGCTTTATGGGAAGTACAGTTAACAACATAGCAAAGTTAATTGTATTTTTTTTTTTACATAAAAATAGAAGAAATAATTAACGAAGTTCTTTTTTATTAAAACTATTAGAGCCGTTTTTGAGAAAAATAATCTTTTTCATAACAGTTTTACAACATTTTTCTGGTAAGTAACGAACGGTAGTTTTTGTTTGGTACACAATACCATTTATATTTTTACTAGAGATAAGGCAAGTTTTGGATTCGTAAAAAATCGAACTCGAGATAATAATAATTTTCCTAAACATTATGATGATAGAGAACGCGAAAAATATGGTTCCCACAATGATGAATTACTATTAGGAATATAGTCAATATTTCGGTAATAAAAAAGTTATTAATAACGGTTATTAAGGCTACCTGTCATAGAATCGATTGTTTGATTTTCAAATTACTCGTTAATGGCTTCACTGATTTTAACCAAACTTTTTATACAGAAGGCCTATCTAAGTTTAAACATTTTAATTACAAACATTTTCAAATAAATATTTTTCGAATTTTTAAAAGAAATGTTAATTTTTTTTTTTTGAAAATTCAATATCTTGAAAACGGGTCAATGATTTTTTTTTTTATTTTTTAAATTTAATTTAATAAAAATAAAAGTATACCCTATTTTATTATTTAAAATGTTCCAAAAATTTTGTATATACAAAATTAATTTTTAAGAAAATCGCTCTAACGATTTTTGCAATTTTTGTTTGATAAATTCATATTTATCAAAAAAAAATCAGATAGCATATATTTTCTTTGAGGTATTTAATTATTTTTATAAAACTAAAATTATTTTTCGTTAGAATTTGAAGTCGAAAAAAACTCAATCTCTTACCAAAATTTCACACGCATTTTATAAAAATATTTGAAGAAAAAAATTTTGAAAAAGCGTTTCAAAATGTAATTAAGTCCCAAATTAGCTTTTGTGTTTGATGCTTTTATTACTTTTTGTTAAAATGGAAAAAAAACTAAATGACAGACATTGAAAATTTTGAATGTAACAACAACAACTAAAGTGTTTTACCACTAAGTTATTTTGGATGAAGTTATAGCTATTTCACGAGTGCCACCCCGATCATCAGACTTCTTTGTGTGGTGCTGAGTCTTAATATGTTCATTTTTATTTGAAAAGCTTTGCCCGTCATGGGGATTGAACTTAAGACATCAACTGTGACTGGAATTCGGAAGCCGACGGGCCTACCCATCACGCTACCGAAGTCACATGTCGAGCTCCATCTCAGTGCAGGTTTTGATGCTTATCAAATGCATTTGAACGACTAGCATTTTTATTAGAGCACCCAAGCACATACAGTTTTTGAGGAAAGTAATACAAAAAAAAATAAACAAACAAATTCAAATGTCTCAAACTTAGAAGACATAAATACATAGCTTTTTCCATTCGTTCGTTCGTTTTCAAAAATGGGAGTTTAAAAATGTATTACCGTTGTTTTTTAAATAATTTATTTTTCTTTCAAGATATTTTTTTAGAAAACTGTCAAACAGAAGATATTCATCAGACAGTTTTAACCTGTTTGTTGAGTGCTTAACTACTTAGTTTTGTCATATTTTTACATTACAATGGGAGTTTTTTTAGAGGTATAGAACTTTGAAATGGAATAAAACAAAGATGTTTTTTTGTTTAAATTGACATGAAATTTACTTTATTCGAAAGATTATCTCCAGGCGGTATAATTTAAATATGATGCCTGGCATATTACCGCCACGGCTGGCTCGGACGTAGTCTAATCTGAAAGGCAAATTTTCGATGACTTTTTCCAACATTTGTGGCCGTAAATCGGCAATAACGCGGCGAATGTTGTCCTCCAAGTAGTCAATGGTTTCGGACTTATCGGCGTAGACTAACGACTTCACATATCCCACAGAAAAAAGTCAAGTGACTTTAAATCGCACGATCTTGGAGGCCAATTCACGGATCCGTAACGTGAAACTATGCGGTAACTAAACGTTTTCTTTAATAAATCAAATGTGATACGAGCTGTGTGACATGTTGATGTTGCGCCATCTTGTTGAAACCACAGCTCCTGCAAATCATGGTTGTTCAATTAATGAACGAAAAAGCCAGTAATCATAGCCATTGACTGTAACGTTCTGGCCAGCATTGTTTTTAAAGAAGTATGGACCATTATTATTCCACCAACCCATAAAGCACAAAAAACAGTCAGTTTTTGTGCATGTAACGGTGTCTGAACATACACTTGAGGATTATCATCACTCCAAATACGGCAGTTTTGTTTATTGACGTATTCATTCAACCAAAAGTGAGCTTCATCGCTAAACAAAATTCGCCTGTGAAACTTGGAATCCACGGCAATCTTGTTTTGGGCCCATTCACCGCATCTACGCCTTGCTATAGGTGATCCTGTGGCTTCAATTCTTCCACGAGTTGGATTTTGTAAGCACGCAAACTAAGATCTTTCCGCAAAATCTTCCAAAAAGTGGATGGACATATATCCAATTCCTGTGAACTATGGCTGATAGACTGATTCGGGTCTTTCTCTACGCTACGATCTACAGCAGGAATGACTTTTCTTCTTAACGCACTGTACGACGTCTCTGTGGATGCGTATTATCATTTAGAGTAAACGTGGTGCGAAAACGTTCCATAGTTAATCGAATTAATATCCCTGATGCACAATTATGCTGACCATAAAATGGACGTACATAGTACGCGATAAGTATTTCAAACAGAACTTTGATTTTCAAAATAAATTTGCACAATTTGGAAGCGTTGTTCATGCGTCAGTCTATTCATGTTGAAATGCCAAACCAACCAAACTAAAAATAAATCACTTGAAAGCTGATAAAATGGCCCCCAGTTAAAAAAGAGTTGCCAACTTAAAGTTCTATAACTCTAAAATAAAAAACAACAGCAAGCTTGTGTGCTCTAATAAAAATGCTAGTCGTTCAAATGCATTTGATAAGCAACAAAACCTGCACTGAGATGAAGCTTGACATGTAGCTTCGGTAGCGCGATGGGTAGGCCGTCGGCTTCCGAATTCCAGTCACAGTTGATGTCTTAAGTTCAATCCCCATGACAGGCAAAAGCTTTTCAAATAAAAATGATCATATTAAGACTCAGCACCACAAAAAGAAGTCTGATGATCGGGTTGGCCCTCGCGAAATAGCTATAACTTCAGCCAAATAACTTGGTGGTAGAACACTTTAGTTGTTGTTGTCTCATTCAAAATTTTCAAAAAACACTGTAGTTGTATAGCAACAAACATATAACATGCATGCATTTTAAACTAATATTGTCTTGATGAAAATTGTTTGACATACAAATTTATACTGAATACTTTTTTTTTTAATTTGCATATTTCCAAAGTTAAAAAGGTTATAAATATGTATATTAAAAAAAAATATATATTGGTTTCTTTTTCTAATTTTTTCTGCAGCCACCACAGGTTTTTGAAAGCTGCAAAGTTGGCGAAAGGCTACTCTTACAAAATTATATCACGCTTTGCTATTGAATTTAAACCCACAGTATGATCAATTTTTTTTTTATAATAAAACCATTATATTTCAAGTTTAGTATTTATCACAAATTTTAAAAATTTCATACACATTTTTCTTGTTATCAACATAGTTTATTTAATGAACACTAATTTGTTAAAGTTATTTTTCGATACCAGCATTAGTTTCTGAGTTCTAATACGAATTCGTTTGCCTTTTTTTCGTTATCTATTTGACTCAAAAAATTTATTTCATATATAATTTGTTACAACTTCAAACCTATATGTACAATGTCAAAATTCAAAAGTACCCTAAAGGAAAAATATAACTTTTACATTCATGAAATATAAAAATATTGCTTCCTTAAAAAAAATTAAAAAAAACTGATCACCAGAGAAAGGATTTTGCTGACCTAAAAAAATCAAAAAAAGTAAACAAAAATTCTTTAAAAGGCAAAAAAAAAGGCATTTATCTAAAGAGAATATAAACATAACTTAACGTCAAATTATAACCATTGAACTACCAACAGCTTTTTAAAGTTCTCAGGTAACAGCCTTCTCCGATTGTCTCTTAGAAGCGTCTTAAATGAGCTAAAGGACCCTTCTACTTGAGCAGAAACTAGTTGAGCCTATTCTAAACTCTCTAGTCTCTACATGATTCACTTCAACGTTTTCGGAAAGTGTGGAGTTGGCGTCGCCATTTATTGCAGCATTTGCTCAACAGTTTTAAGACCACGATTTACATTAAAAACAGTAGTGAGCGTTTTCAACACTTCATTTGCAATTATTGGCCCTTTCGATTTTTCCAAATTTTCATTGATATTTGCAGTGCAAGGAAATGCACGATCTAGTTTTCATCTAGTTTTCATTAGTAAAAAAACAAAAAAGGACAAGAACTTTTATTGAGAAAAGATCATAGTAACTCTATCTACAGTATACACTACATGTTTTCTTTTTCTTGTATATTAAGGGCAAGCAAATTTGTTTTCTGTGCGCTTTAGATTGTGTAAGGATCATGTTTTTAAGTGAAATAATCTCAACTGGAAAAACTACATGCAGTTTGTATTTGTAGATTTTTTTTTAAGATTTTTTCGTTTAACTTTGATAAAAAAAAGCAAGCAAGTCAAAATTGACAAAAAAGACACCAACGGGTAAAAAAGGCAAAATAAAATACATATGTTTTGAATCAGGAGGACATGAATCGTGTTTGTATAAAGTCGATACTTTTTTACGATCACGCAAAAAAAATAGGCAAAGTTAGCAAAATCCTTTCCCTGCTGATCACTAATCAAATCTGGGTTCGCTTCCCAGCCTCGTCCACCTAAAAACTAAAAAGTTTTTTTTCAGGGCTACCGCCTCTTGCGAGGAATTGACAAATCCTCCAAGAGTATCACTTGTCACGAATAAGTGCTTCTCGTCTAGCCGTTCGGATTCGGCATAAAATTGTAGGTCCCTTCTATTCCTGTCGACAGGCGCACACAGGAATGGTTGCGAGTTGTTAGTCACTAGGCCCTGGTTCTTCACGAGCCGTTGTGCCACCCAATTTATTTTTTTTTTTACTAATCAACCGATATAGTTCCAATTCCAACTATGTCTTCACCTACAAAATTCAAAATCTACTATAAAAGCATCATGCATACATAACATACCTACATTTTTGCTTTTTTTTTTTTGTGAACCTTCTTCGATCAATAATTGAGACAAGTACTTTAAGTACCTACTTTTAACTCATGAACTACTTCCTTCAACTGAAACTGGAATTTAAAGAAAAATTCCT